>JAMKQA010034147.1:0-16725 GCA_024699735.1 Posidonia australis | reverse complement strand
TTAGCATAAAATTGAGAAACAAGAGTGGGATAAAAGACCCGATCACCTATGCAACTCAAAAAGACAATAAGGTGTTGAAACTCGAATAATGGCCTTATAGAATCTAAATCTTGAAATAGGATTCTTCTCCCAGTGAGTACCTCACGGTTGGCAAACCGTTCGTGATGAGCTTTTTCGGCTTCAGTGTCCACGAACCGGAACCGGCTTCCCGATTGAGGAGGAGGAGTGGCTTCACGAGCAGAGCTTTCTCCGTGCTTACGTTTCCCTTTGGATGCCAAGATCTTCTTGATGTCGATATGCCGTTTTTGATTTCATGATAAGACACTTTATATCTTTTCAAGTTATAATATTTATGAAAATATGCACAATTAAATAATCATCAAAATTAATGTAATATTTCTAACACTTGTGAATTCAAATGAAAAGATAAAATGGTTTTAGAAATGGTTTTGGAGTCTAGTGATGATAAAATGATTTGAAAAAAGGGAAAAGATTGGTTTTGTTTTCTGCATTTTTTTTCATAGGGTGCGTGTTAGGTGACTTTTTTGATCACTCACATGTTTTCTTGTGGTTTTAGTTGCAGGTGTAAATGAGTAGTAGTTGTAGTCCCTAGTGCACATAGTTGGAATCTCTTAGCCGTTCACTGTAGGTTCCTGATAAAGTATATACAATTAATTAACCTTTAATTTCCTGTAATTTAACATTTAATTATGTTGAATTTAGTCGAGTTATTGTATTTGCAATAGTAGTGACTTGGGTCGTTACAGATTTGATATCAGAGTTCAGGTTCACTTAGTTACACTATTCTAATGTGTCCGATCTTGAAACTCCATAGGTTTTGCATGCATCGTAATGTCTGACAGTTTTACCATGATTTTTGTTTACTGCTTCAAATTGTTGTGTAGGTATCTTGTTCCTCTCCTTTTGTAGAATGCCTAATCGTGGTCGCAAGGGCGAGGCCCTAGCCAAGGAATCTGAGCCTCAAGAGGAGCATAGATGGAAGGCCATGTGCGTCGAATTACGGAGCTTAGTACATGAAATTTCTCACGCTTTCAGCAAGAGTAGTTCTAGTGGATCATTAGGAGATCTATGGCTACAGCAGCTGAGTAAACTCTGTCTGCCAACGTTCCGAGGCAAGGGTAGAGCTAAGGAGAGTGAGGCCTAGCTAGAGAGGGTAGTGAAGATGTTGGATAGCATGGTGAGCCTAGAGGAGCATTGAGTGCGGCTGGCTACTTATTTGTTAGAAGGTGAGGCAGATAAGTGGTGGAAGTCTATGGGGTTGAAGTTCTCAGACTCGACTATTGTCAGTATCAAGTGGAAGGATTTTAAGGCAGCTTTCTACGAGAAGTACTTCCCTAACAGTGTAAGGGAAAGATTTAGTCGAGAGTTTCAGAATTTGCAGCAAGGCAACATGTCAGTGCTCAAGTATAAATCTACTTTTGCCTGTCTAGAATGTTTCTTTCAAGCCTTTGAGTCTGAGGAGCAGCCAGCATAGAGATTTTTGAACAGCAACCAAGGCTAAGGCTAAAGATGATGAGATATCGATGCCAGATTATGGCAGATATGGTCGAGATGGCCTTTCATTTCGAGGAGGAATACAAGAAGTTCATAGAAGATTGTCCTAGAGGAAAGAGTAAGTCTTCCTTTATTTTTCGGTTCTCTTTCTTCAATATGCCAAGTTCTAACAATTTGGGTAGCTTTGCAAAGAAAAGGAAAGGGAAGTCTGGTGACATTTCTGTAGGCCAGCATAGTTTCGTTGGTAGACCAAATAATATGCCAAAATACATAAATTAGACATAAAAAATCCATTCTCATAAAAACCCTCTAAAAACAAGTTTTGGGGCCTGATTCAATAGACTAAAACTCTTCGACATCCCGAACTGTCTGAAATCTAAAAAGTGACTTAGGCCCTGGTTTGGCATACTAAATTCGTTCGGTATGTCGAAATTCTTTGGTTCAACATAACGAACTTGTTCAATATGCTGAATCAGCCGTCTTTTTGAAAAATGGCCAACTGCTTGAGCCAAAGCTCACTGGACTTGGGGCCCTCAACAGACTCCTCTTCGACACACTAAACATTATGCATAAAACATATATATTGGCATGCAAGGTCTACTTTCTTTTGGGACAAATTTCATCAAAGATCATTGCATATATCTCAAGATATGAAAATCACGAGGCACGAAACCCATTCTCAACTACTATAGCATGAATTTTGAAGTTCAACGTAAATGCTTGTAAAATCATGGAAAAATCATAGAATCGACATACACCCCTGATCTAACTCTAATCTACCCATTTTCATGCATTTCATACTTGATCATGGCATTATTTAAGGATTTAAAGCTTATTAGAGAGAAATGGAAGAAGAAAGAGGATGCGTACTCTTCTGAGATTTCCAGCGATTTTCTCTCTCCTCCAGCAATTTGCCTGCTACTTTGGCGAGCTCTAGGACTCCCTTGGTCCTCCGACGAGCCTCTCTACCGAAGGTGCAACCCTTCTCTCCCTCATTGACTTCTCTAGCTCTCCCTCGCTTTTCTTTCTCGCCTACTCTCTTCTTTCCTCCCTAGATGACCGACCCTTGCCCTCTTTTATCTCCTCTACTTGTTGCCATCCCCTCCTGCATGCTGTTGCCTTCCACCACTGAAATCTCAAGCGGCGTTGTAGGGCATGGAGTGGGAGTGTAGAGGAATAGCAGAGGCATGGCTCGAGTCACACGGGGTATGGGCATGGCATGGCAGGTAAGAAGAAAATAAAATAAAATAAATTTTTCATTGTGCATTAATTTGACTGAAATCCCTCTAGGTCCCACTCTCACACATGTGAAATACAACTATCCAAAATACCACATAGTAGGGAAGCCAACGATAATTACCAATATCTGAGAGGATGCTCAATATAAGTTCTCTTCATATCATTAATCTAATTATCCAGATTACACACATAATTTACATTAATTACATTTATCTGGATTGTATTAGTGCTATTGATGGAATTCATGTAAAAGCTACAGTATATGAAGAAGAAAATGCCAAGTTTAGAAATTGAAAAGGTGAAATCTCCCAAAATATTATGGCAGCTTGTAACTTTGATGCGGAGTTTGTTTATGTTCTTGCTAGTTGGGAGGAATCAGTACTTACTTAACGAGTTCTTCAAGTTATACTAATCCAACTAAATGGATTTCAAGTGCCTTCAAGTATAAAAAAATCTATATGTATAAAATTTTATATAAATTGATAAATGTCTAACATTTATTTGTATTTTATGTTATTGTTTGTAGGAAAATATTATTTAGTTGATGTAGGTTATCCCAAAAGACCAGAATTTATATACCCTTATCATGATGTTAGGTACCATCTAAGTGAGTATAATAGAGATCAATTACCAACTAATGCTATTGAAATTATAATTATCAACATTCTCAGCTAAGAACGTTATTGAACATGCATTTAGAGTAGTAAAGCATCAATTTCCCATATTCCGAGTTTACATGCCATTTTCTTATGAAACACAAGTTAAAATAATATTGTCATATTTTTGCAACATAATTTCATTCGTAAAGAAGACAAATTAAGCTAATTTACTAGAAGATCTTAAAGATGAGTTAGAAGAAAATGAAGAGGATATTGAAAACCAATTTTTTAACCAAATACAAGCTTCTGAGAAAGAAAATGATGATAATGAAGCTAAAGAAATATACAGATGTGTGAGATTATTTCAAGAACAAAAAAAAACGATAGCTGTTTAGATGCAGGTTAATATCGCTAATTCTATGTGGTTTCGTTGATTATGTAATGAGATTTATATTTATTTGAACAAATTAAAACTACTTTCCTTCTATTTTCATTGGCAAACATAAAAATATAGTTTTTGTTTTCTATTTATTTCCAATAATAGATACAAACACCAGAAAATTGGTCAAACAAAAAATAAATTCTATTAGTTTTAGTTTCTGTTTCCTTGGTTTCTCTTTGACTGACATTTTCCATTTTCTTTCATTTTCGAGGCACAAATTGGCCCTTAAAATCATCTATTGATATTTCTTCTCTGTCACATATAAGAGTTTCTTAAAATACTTGTAAGAGAATGGTAACAAATATAACAATAAAAGAGCACGATCTTCATTCTCAATCTTCACATCTATGTTTTCTAGATCCATAATGACAGAACTGAAATCATCGAGATGTGATTTAATGGATGTACCTTTAACCATATGAAGTATGAACAACTGCTACTTTAAGTGTAGTCAGTTCATGAGGGTCTTTAGCCAAAGACATGTTGCAGTCTTCTCCTATGTGACCTCCTAGAGAATCTCGTTCGATAAACACAATTGTATACTTGTCAAGTCTTTTTCGTCCATTTTCTCCTTCTTGTCTTTATTCATCAATTCTAGCATCTTGTCCTTTCCCTTCAATGTCTTTGATACTCCTTATTGAATCAAAATAGTGTGCATCTTTATTTGCCACAAATAGAAATTTGCATTCTAATCATACTTCTCGATCTCAAACTTCACCATCATCTTCGTGGCTGAATTGGAATCTATACTAATAACTCTAATATCAGTTTATTAAGAAACAATCCCCTTTTGCACGAACAATGGTCAAACAAACAAAACAAAGATAGAGAAAAATAAATAGATATGCACACACAAACACAAGGATGTACGATGTTCAACAAAATAAATCTACATGCTCGAGGTAAAGAAAGAGAGATTTCACTATGAATCTAAGATGAGTACAATGTAGAAGAGATTAATTAAAAAGAAGATCAAAAACCTTCATTCTAAAGCGATCTGTCACCAAGAACTCTTAAAATACGTCTAGGGTTAGAAGATCTCATGTAACTCCAACTCAAGGGTATTTATATATGTGGGAGAAAAAACTAAAAATAACTTTCTCGAAGCGAACGTTCACATAGTCATCTACCAATCCCCTGCGTCGATCTAGTGGACACCTACAAATCCCCTACAACAAATCAATAATTTCAAGACATATTCAACAAGAATGTATTTGAATAAACATTTATTATAAGAGGGTATTTACTGTGGTGGGGGATTTAATATCAAAAAAACGTGCATTTTTCATCCAGCGTCATGTGGATTTTTCACCATTGTTTACCATTCATCCTCTTCAATCACTTACAATAAGGACCTACAAGAATAATTGAATCATCGAACGTCTTATGCATAACTAATAAAAAATTATTCGAGTATAAATATTATACAACAGCTATTCAATAGAAAAAAGTCGGGTATTGATCGACGAATCAAAATCATGCCTTAGCAATCCAATAACACACTACTTGCGCCATCTCATCCCGAAAGAAACCAGTCTTAACACCACTTACAACCATGTGCGATCCGATACAGTGTTGGTGTTATTTTCTAAACATACGCCACACAAGTATTACATATGATTTCCTTCAATAAGTCTGAACACATCTTGTACCATAACTTTAGACAAGAAGACAATTGATGGATGGATTCCTTTCTAGTTACGGTGTGCCATGAAATCAACAGAATTCCAGTGTGCTGTGCACGTCATGGATACACTAATCCCACTCATTCTAACATATAACATGCTAATAGAGTACAGATAATCATCCAGAAGTCTAACCGTTATTTTCAATGAATATCTACCTAGTGTTCTGCATCGCTTGCCCTGTTTGTTATGAAATCCAATCAAATTAGAATCTTGGAGATCGATATTCGGTTTAGATTTTGATCTCTTGTGTTTTTTTATTGCATTGCAGACATCTTGCACATCTTCGGCTCTCAATATTTCTTTCTGAGATGGGCTTGGGTCTGTTCTCCATTGCTCCAACTTCTGATTCGTCGGAGCAACATCCACCCATGTTGGCTGGAAGACCGCCGATCTTTCGCCATCCTTCCATCTATCGACTGATCCATTGCCTAGCCTTTGCCATCCAACCCTCCTCTCTGGTGGTGAGCAATGAACGCCTTTATAGTTCTCCTTCAGGCAGTCTTGCTCTCCGTTGTGCTGGCCACCGCCGCACCCGGGGATCTCTACGTCCCCGCCGAAGATTTCCTGATCAACTGTGGCTCCAGCGGTGCAGACACCGACCTCGACAATCGGCAGTGGAGCGGAGACGATGACATGAAGGTTGCCCAGAATTACCTTGCCAATACCTTGGTTGGCCTGGCCGGGCAAACTATGGTCCCGGCGGTTCCTTATCTCAGCGCCCGAATCTTCCCCAAGCATTTCACCTACTCCTTCCCCCTCTCCATGGGCCGTAAGTTTCTCCGGTTGTACTTCAATCCTTCCAACTACACCGGCGACGGCGATGCCTTCACCACCTCGAACGCTCTCTTCGACGTCACCGCCGGCGAGTACACTCTCCTCAAGAACTTCAGTGCCTACGACACCGCTTCGGCTCTCAACTACGACTCCGTCCAGCTCGAGTACTCCCTCAATGTCACGTCCTCTGGATTCCTCAACTTGACGTTCACCCCGTCCTCCAATCTCTCCGACTCCTATGCCTTTGTTAATGGGATCGAGATCGTCTCAATCCCCGACATCTTCTCGAACCAGCCTTCACTCCTTGGTGCCAACGTGGAGTACACCATCGACCCGACCGTAGCCGTTCAGACGGTCATACGTCTCAACGTCGGCGGCAACTTCATCTCGCCGAACAACGACTCCGGCCTTTACCGGACGTGGTATGATGATTCTGGGTATATCTACGGCGCCGGTCTCGGTGTGTCCTACGGCAAAGACCCGAACGTGACCGTCAACTACACCAGCGCGGATCCGACATACATAGCACCTGCCGATGTCTACGGCACGGCGAGGTCCATGGGCCCGTCGGTGAGCGTCAACCGCAACTACAATCTCACCTGGATGATTCCGGTGGACGCTGGGTTTTATTACTTGGTGAGGTTGCATTTTTGTGAGATCCAGTATCCGATGACCAAGGCAAACATGAGGGTGTTCGACGTCTTCATCAACAACCAGACTGCAACCCAAAGAATGGATATCATAAGCAGGACTGGAGGAATCGGGAGTCCTGTCTACCTCGACCACGTCCTTGTTGTTCCCGACGGGCCGCCGCAGGACCTCTGGATCGCATTGCACCCCAACGAAGCATTCAAGCCTATGTACGTCGACGCCATACTCAACGGACTTGAGGTCTTCAAGTTGAACACAAGTGATGGAAATCTCGCTGGACCCAATCCGGCTCCTCGGCCTAAGCCGACTGGCACGGATGGTGGTGTGAACGGTTCTTTTACCAATGGCGAGGAGAACAATACTGCGGCCGTTCTCGGCGGAGCGGTTGGAGGTGCCGCCACGACTTTCCTACTGTTGTGCGCGGTGTTGTTCTTCGTTCGCCGGCGGAGCAGATCGAGAAGCTCCACAACGTCAACTGATCCTTTCCTGAACAGCAAGAGCCGTGGTCTCCCTACGATATCCTACACGGGATCGAAGACGTCAACCTCGCTTTGCACCGACAGCACCATGGCCTCGACCCTTTGCCGCCACTTCTCGTTTGCGGACATCGAGGCCGCCACGAATCGCTTTGACGAGAAGCTCCTCCTCGGCGTCGGTGGGTTCGGGAAGGTCTATCGCGGCAGCATCGCCGACGAGTCCAAGACGATCATGGTAGCCATCAAGCGCGCGAACCCCTCGTCGGACCAAGGCATCCATGAGTTCCGGAACGAGATAGAAATGCTGTCGCAGCTCCGCCATCGCCACCTCGTCTCCCTGATTGGATCTTGCGAGGAGAATGGTGAGATGATACTGATCTACGACTACATGGCCAATGGTAAGATTCTTCAAATCTCATGTTCTAGCTTAATATTGGTACTTTCTACATCTATCTCTCTTCTTCCCCTGAAAGGTGCTTATACATCCATATCAATGACACTAACTTGCGATAGGTACCCTCCGTGAGCACCTTTACCAGTCGGCAAAGAACAAGCCCCTCCTCTCCTGGACTAAACGGCTCGAGATCTGCATCGGCGCCGCTCGAGGCCTCCACTACCTCCACACTGGTGCGAAACACTCCATCATCCACCGCGACGTGAAGACCACCAACATCCTGCTGGACGAGAAGTGGGTCGCAAAGGTTTCAGACTTCGGCCTATCGAAGGCAGGGCCAGCGATGGACGCTACTCATGTCAGCACGTTTGTGAAGGGAAGCTTCGGCTACATGGATCCGGAGTACTTCAAACGACAGCAACTCACAGAAAAGTCCGACGTTTACTCCTTCGGAGTGGTGTTGCTCGAGGTGCTTTGCGGTCGTCCCGCTTTGCTCCCTCAAAACCCCAGGCTTTCTAGGGAAGAGGTAATTAGATTTTTTTTTTGTATATGGAACCACTAGACCGATTTCCCCAAGATAATTTCGACAGCACTCGTGCTTACGATTATTCTATCTGGATCTATACATTCAGATTAATTTGGCAGAGTGGGCACGGCACTGCAAGAAGAAAGGCGTGCTGGAGGACATCGTCGATGAAAACCTCAAGGCCAAGATTGATCCCAAGTGTTTCAACAAGTACGTAGAGGTCGCCGAGAAGTGCCTCGCCGAGCACGGCCTGGACCGGCCGACCATGGGGGACGTCCTCTGGACGCTTGAGTCCTCGCTGCAGCTCCAGCACAAGTCCGGGTCGGTTGATGTCGACGACGACAGCATCGGTGGTGCAACGACCGGGAAGCAGAAGAAGGATGTCGACGACGACTACACGTCACAGCTGGATTCCAAGAGCCCCCCAGGCGTATCTACAACTGTTGCCGGCGCGTCGACTGCCACAGCTAGTACCTCGACGGTGAGCGTCGACTCCCAGGTCGAGCTCACACCAAGTGTGGTGTTCTCTGAAATCATTGGTACCGAGCGCCGGTGAAGACATCATCTTTTTACCAGTCTGGGGAGTGATGGCTTTGATTCCGAAGAATTTTGAATTTGTGTTATCAAGACCTTGGGCACTATATGTGGGTTTCTGTATCTCGATGGAATTGTTTTGGTGTGAAAGCAATGGTTTCATCCTTATGTATGAATGTCGTGGGCATCCGTTTTCTTGTTTGTGACTTGTTAAGTGTGTAACTGGATGCGTGTTAATATGCAGCTGTAGATGGGAATTCCTCTCGTCCTAATCACGTAGAGGATGGCTTTACTTACAGCAGGGAGATAGGATTGTTACAGCGATATCGAAAGCGAAATAAGATGATTCATACCAAATGGATTCGACACACGGATCATTGTAAATCGAAGAAAAGGTAAGGATTTTTATTACATGCTGGAAAGATGTTAGGCACCCCCGTACATGGGATTCGACATACGAGTCGATTTTTCTTAGAATCTCGCTCGCGTGCATGGGAATATAGGCACTTGTATGCCTATTAATGGGGTTATATGGATGATGCAAGAGAAATAAATCATACGATTAAGGAAATAGAGCTAAACTAAAAGAAAAGCATAATCGAAACGAAAAACAACAAGCAAAACAAAAGATGGAAACCAAGTGGGGCCTAATGGCTAGGTTGGGCCAAACTTAGTCCCTCGATGACCCACTCATGTGCCACGTGCACGTCGTTCGCACAGCCCATACGCACGTTCGAAGAGATGCCATGGCCGTTTGTCCTCATTGTCATATCTACAACACAAAGGAACTACTATGAAAGGCTAACAAGGTGCAAGCGAAGTAAAACATGTTGAGGTTCATGTAAGAGCTAAAAACCGGGAAACCATCATATGCGGAATACTAACGAAAGGAAACAAGAGACTCAAGTAAAACAGAGAATAAAACAACGCTAGATGAGACACTTATGCAAGTGTGGCCTAAATAGGGAGATGAGGCCTTCGCTTAGTCGAGTTTGACCCTGTTCAAGCCCTGACCAAGCCGCGCATGTGGGGCGTGCTTGTGAAACAGGGGCCAAACCTTCCTCCTTCATCGCCTCCTCCTCGGGTGGCGGAGCGTCGTCGGATGGCGAGGGCCGCCTGGGAGCTCGGGTGTGTTATCATGGTGGAATGCGCATGCATAGGGAACATCGAGCCTCCCCCGTCCCTGTCGTTGGCGTCAATGCCGACCTTCCTCCAGCAAGCCTCCACAGAAGGTTTCCCGCTTGGGAGGCTGGCTCAGCCACTCCGAAGGATGGTGGGAGAAGAGGGCAGCCATTGGGTCGTCGGTCCAGGCATTCAACGACCTGTGTGGCCTCACGCTATCGTCCGAGGAGTGGCGGTGGTGGGTGAAATGCTGGATGTAATGAATAGTGGGGAAAACAGCGGGAAAAAGCAGATGGAATCGTGAAACCAACAAGGCCAAGCTATCTTCTATATTAAGGATGGGGAGCTTATACCTGTGGTGGTGGCAGTCGGTTGTCTCCATTCACGGCAGCGACTGGGACTTCGGCGAGGGTGACTGGAGTGGCTGCCTAGTGGTGAAGGACTGGTCGGAGAGGGTTGGGAGAGCTCGGAAGTTGGCTAAGGAGTTCTCTTGGTGACAAGGAAGAGAAATCTGAGGTGGCTCGGGTGTTGGGTTCTTGATTCTCCAACGAGGACTCTCTCCAATTTCTGGGCTCTCTCTCGCACAATTGCTTGGTGAAAGTCCGGTGTCCTCTAAGGGTGCTCGAGGGGGGGTTTTGGTTGGTGGCTCGGCGTGGTAGGTGGAACGGGACGGCGATGGCAGTGACAGGGCATGGTTGCAGGGAGTGGTTCGCCGGTGCCGTTGCAGGCTTTGCGTGACGGTAGGAGCGGCCCAAGGTGATGGTGGAGACAGGGCATGGGAAAGCTCTGAAGATGTCAGGCATGCCGGGGACATGTCGTGGTTTCGTGCGCAACGTCGCTCGTACAAGGTATGAGGTTGTACGACGAAACCGACTGGTCAGGCGACGCCCGCGGTGCTACCCTGGCCCTAACGTGTGCTTGGGTCACGCATGTCATTGAGCCAGAGCACATAGCCTAGGTTTTAGGTGCTGGTCTTGGTTAGGTGAGTGGTATTTAAGGGTAATTTGAGGTTTTCTTGGTTGGCTTGGGTTCATGGGCTTGGTTGGAGAATTGAAATAAGTTCGGATTAGCTGTCCAGTTGTGCTCTTCGCCAGATCCGTCTGCCAACATTGGCCAGAAATCGGAGTGTCTACACCATGATAACAGAAATACGTAGCTAAGACATGCATCCTAGTATATACTGATATGCTCCCGCAAGTTAATGGTCTTGACTTCGAACCATTAGCTTGTCCTTGTGACTGAGAAACGCTGAGCGAGGTAGTGGCTTGGTGAAGATATCGGCGAGCTATGCGGCGGACAGGAGGAAACATACATGCAGTTGACGTTTAGCAACCAGTTCTCAGACGAAGTGGTGGTCAACTTCGATGTGTTTTGCGCGTGCATGGAACATTGGATTAGCCAAGATAAACGTGGCGTTGAGATTGTCACACCACAAATTCGAAGGAGGGCATGGCACACGCAACTCTTGAAGAAGCAACTACAGCCATAGTGCTTTGGCAGTGCCATTAGCTAGCACACGGTATTTAGACTCGGTCGAGGAGCAAGGGACCGTTCGTGGCTTCTGCGACATCCATGAGACAAGGTTGTTATCGTAGAATATTGCAAAGCCACGAGATGAGCGACTATCATCTGGGCATCCTGCCTAGTCAACGTTGATGAAAATAGTAATGTCAATGGTGTACGATCGCCACAACTGCAACCCATACAAGATAGTCTACTTAAGATAATGAAGTATTCGCTTAACAGCAGACCAATGGACTTCAGTAGGTTGATGTAGGTATTGGCAAACCTTGTTGACGGAGAATGTTAGATCCAGCTGAGTTAATGTAACGTACTGTAGAGCACCGACCACCTGTCGATAGGTAGAGGGATCAGAGAGAAGAACTCCTTCCTTGGAAAGCTTCATCGAGGTAGCCATTGATGTATGGATCGGTATGGCACCTAGCATATTAGTATGAGCAAGTAACTCAGTAATATATTTACACTGTGAGAGAAGAATGCAAGATGTTGTGGGAACGACTTCAATTCCCAGGAAATAATGTAGAGGATCCAAATCCTCGATGCAAAAGAGTGACCAAGGCACTGAATGAGACGAGAGATCTGCATGGGATAACTGCCAGTGAGAATTATGTCATCCATGTAAACAAGTAGATACAGAAGACAATTATCACAAGCATAAACAAGTAATGACGCGTCAGTGGCCGAGGATGTGAAGCCAAAGTCCATGAGAAAGGTGGAAAGCTTGTGAAACCAAGCTCTGGGTGATTGTTTTAAACTGTATATAGACTTGTTGAGTTTATAGACATGAAGTGGTTGCGAGGTATCCTTGAATCTAGTAGGTTGAAACATGTAAGCATCCTCAGAGAGATCACCATGGAGAAACACATTAGAGATGTCAAGCTGGCGAAGAGACCAACCTCATGAAACAACAATGCCAAGAACCAGTCCAATGGTGGTGGGTTTGACAGCTAGGCTGAAGGTGTCAAAGTAATCGATGCATGCTTGTTGATTATAACCCTTGGCAACCAACCTCGCCTTATGCTGGGCAATCGAGCCATCTATATTATATTTCAAACGGAAAACCCATTTGCAGCCAAATATGTTCATCGAAGGGACTCGAGGTACTAGAGACCAGGTATTATTTCTATGTAGAGCTACGATCTCAGAGTGCAAGGCACACATCCAGCTAGGAGATTTAGAAGCCTCATTGTTACTCTGAGGCTGTTTGTCAGTGAGCATTGTCAATAGAGATGTCGGAAGAGGATGTCGTAGAGTACTAGGCTTAGAAAGACCAGCTAGCCGACGATAATCGATAAGCTTGCGATACTGCAACTCCATGCAATGGTTAGGTGGAGTTGATGCAATCGTAGGATCAAAGACAGACAGACGAGCATCAGCAGACACGGATGAGGAACACGATGAACAGTGTGGAGAAGAAGAAGAAAGTGGGCTTGTTGGGCGTGAATTATTGAAGTGCTGAGGTAAAAAGGGAATGAAAAGTGAGAAATATGGAGAGGACTCAGAGGAGACACAACTGTGACTAGGCTGGCCTTGAAAAGGAAAAGAACTTTCAAGAAAGGTTAAGTGTCTAGCAATGTATAGCTTTCCAGTAGTGAGATCCATACACCGATATCCATGATAATTAGATGGATATCCTAGAAAAACACAGGGAATTGAACAATAGAAAAATTTATGTGTATTGTATGCACGAGTGAGAGGGTACACAAAGCAACCAAAAACTCTAAGAAATGAATAAGCAGGATGTTTCCTATAAAGAAGAAAGAAAGGGGTTTGATTGTTAATGATGCAAGAAGGGAGGCGATTTATAAGATAGACTACCGCCTTAAAGGCAAGGTGCCAATAATGATGCGGAACAGAGGCATGAGCAAAAAGAGCAAAGCCTGTATCAACAACATGGCGAATTTTCTATTCAACAGAGCCATTTTGCTGATGTGTATAGAGACAAGAATAACGATGATACATGCCATATGCATTAAAATAAGAGTCAAGTTTGCGAAACTTGCCCCCTCCATCAGATTGAAAACATTTTATTTTTGTAGAGAATGGACATTCAACATAGGCTTGAAAAATATGAAAAACTTTGATAACATTAGATTTCTTTGATAAGGGATAAAACCATACAAATTTAGAGAAATCATCAAGGAAGAAAACAAAGTAACAGTGGTTGTCTGATGATAAAAGGGGAGATGGACCCCAAACATCGCTATGAATGAGGTCCAGTGGGCTAGTATTGAGAGATCCACTTGAATAAAAAGGAAGATGGGATGATTTGGCTAATAAACAGGCATCACAACGATGCATGCCACCAGCTAACGTCGGAAGATGATGAAGATAGATGAGAGATCGAACTATGGTAGAGTGAGGATGACCCAACCGAGAGTGCCAACGATCAAGTGAAGCTTTGGTGCTGAGAAGAACAGTGGGAGGCAAGGAAGGAGAAGACGCGAGGAGACGATAGAGACCATCTTGATATCTACCTTGAAGAAGAACCTGACTTGTATCATGATCCTTAACAAGGAGATAGAATGGTTGAAACTCAAAGAAGTAGTTATTATCAATTGTGAAACAATAAATAGAGACGAGCTACTTAGATAGATAAGGAACAAAAAGCAATTGAGAAAAGAAATTGGTGATGGTTGGCAGACAAGAGTCAAAGAACCAATGTGAGTGATAGGTATAGTCATACCATTTGTTGTTGTAACCTGCTCAGATCCATGATACGCATTAGCTAGAGCTAGTCCTTGAAGGTCTAGAGTAAGGTGATGAGTCGCACCAAAGTCAACAAACCAATCAGAGGATACCGTGGACTGGGGATAAGAATGATGTGAAGTGAGAGAAGGAAGACATGGTGGAGCACGAGATGTTTGTGAAAAAGTGCGAGAGCTCGGTGAAGAATAGGCAGCATAGACCTGAGATGGGGCGGATGATCCACGATGACAGAAGCGACATTTACAAGGGCTGTGACCATGAATGCCACATACAGGGCAAGGATCACTACGCTCACTAGATTGCTTGCCTCGTCCATTGCCTGATTGACGACCACAACCATGAAAAGAGGAGGAAGATTGAGCTATGTGAACTGCTAGAGCTGGATTGAGCAAAGATGTGGTTGGAGTGGGTAACAAGGCTGACAAAGTAGCCTAAGATGCTTGAAGGCAGATCTCATGACCCAGCAAAATGTTGAGCAGCTCAGGAAAGCTCATCAAAGCAGATCTTGTTGACAAGGCCGCAACAATGTCACTATAATCTGCTGGTAAGTTGTTGTAAATGATTGCATTGAAATTTGCATCAGATAGGGGATTTCTGGTGGCACGAAGTTCTTCAATGAAGTACCGAGCCTGGCGAAGATAGGTAGCAACACCCAGATCACCTTTCTTCAAGTTATGAAGTTGCATTGTTAGTTGAACGAGGCGAGTTTGGGACGGGGTCCTGAAGGCAGTTTCAAGAACATGCCAAGCCTCAATTGACGTGCTAACACTAGTGACCGATGAGAGGACTTCCTTGGAGAGGGACTGCATAATCTAGGTAAGAAGCAGTTGGTCCTTACGAACCCATTGATGATAGAGGGTAAGCTTTCTTAAAGACAGAAGAAGGTGAAGCAGCCACCGTTTGGGAAAAAGTGAGAGGAGCTGGAATGGTGGAAGGAGGGCACAGATCAGTGTTGTCAATACGACCCACTAAACCAAGACTTCGCAGCAGCGGCATGAATTGGGTTTTCTAGACAAGCTAATTGGTGGACGTGAGTTTAATGCTGACATGATTGTGAGCACTTGGCAAAGTATTAAAGGGGAAAGTGGCAACTAAGGTTGGTGAGGAAACAACTGAGCTTGAATCTTGAGTTGAGCCGTCAGGAGAGGCCATTTAGAAGTGAGAACTAGAGGAGAGAAAGAGCCGAACAAAGACAAAAAACTAACGAGGAAGAAAAAAAAGAGGGTCTAGGACCGATGAGGCTCTGATACCATGTTAAAATGTAGCTATAGATGGGAATTCCTCTCGTCTTAATCATGTTGAGGATAGCTTTATTTATAGGAGGGAGATAAGGTTGTTACAGGTTGTTACAGCCATGGGTTCTATAGGATTCCATGATAACAGAAATGCATAGCTAATACATGCATACTAGTATATAATGATAATGCGGACAAGGCATCCAATCTTCTTCCATTGATCAACTAGCAGGTCTACTACAAAAGAAAAGGGATTACATCTTATGCTAGAAACTAAAAAATCTCGTCTTACACGTGTTCACGATTCACCCCTAGTCATAGACAAACTAAAGGATTGCATCTCTTCAGATTTAGATACAAGAAATTCCCAAATTTAGATAGAAAATGACTCTAGAAAAGTATCGATATTTCGCCTCAATAGGATCGCTTGCTACAGTTAAGGTAGGTTGTTTAGTTGTTGGTTGACACCACATTGGGATCAAGTCGTCTCTAAATTTTGGTTGTTGCTGTGCTATTTTCTTTTCTTTTCTTTGATTTACTTTGGTTTTGATTTTGAATGGTAGATAGCCTTTGATAGTTGAATCCTTGATTTGAATTTATTTGGTCCTAAGAATCCTGATCCAACTCTGTTATGTGCTCGATACATGATGCAAGAAGAATTGCATATGTGGTCATCTACCATGTTGGAGTAAGTTTGGTTAGGCAATTACCTGATTAAAACTCATTGATCCAGAAACATTCATTTTTTGAAATCCACACATGGTAAATAGCTACATTATGCAATTGACATAGAAACACAAAAAGATATTGTAGAACCAAGTCAAGCAATTGGATTTTAATCATCCTTGATATGGATGTTGTATTGCAAATGATGATGCTTGATGTGGATTTTTCTTTAAACTTAGAAGCTAGCTAAGGCCTGGCGACCTTTGAAAATTTTATTACTAAAATCGACATACAACTAAGTGGACAATAGTTCCTTATTGCAACCAATAGAGGCACTTTGTCAGGCCTACGAGGCCCATGCAAGCCACCATGGGTTTGCCCTAGGCTTATCGAATTGTGTAGTGCTCGACACCCTGCCTAATCAGCACATTACCATGGGTTAGGCCCATCAAATTGAGTCTGGCTACAAAGCCCACCTACCACTAGCAAGCTATAAAAAACCCATCCACATAGTTACCTAGCGACGCATTAACTCATCCTTACACTCAAAACCTGATCTCACTCCACCATTATTGACTTAGGCATTGAAAGGGTCTTGATCGACCAAGCAACGACCCTACCACACTCCCCCCTG
>JAMKQA010034146.1:0-35862 GCA_024699735.1 Posidonia australis | reverse complement strand
TTTGGGATTGAATTCCCAAGTGATTGTTTAATAAAAGAAAGGATGATTTTCAAAGGAGAAAACCAAGTTTTTTGTAAAATGATAAGAAACGAGTTTCTATTGGTTTTGCCGAGTTTTGTTTGTGGTTGTGTGTTTTGGGCGTGTACTGGGTGACTTAGATGTCACTCACGCATGCTATTTGGTTTTCAGGTGTAGACCGCGTGCAGCCGGGTTCCGGTGCAGGAATTGGAGCTTCTAGCCGCACATCGTTATCCTGAAGGTGAGCCTTAGTTACAGTTCTATTTGTTCTGTAATTTTGTGTAATTATGCTTGTGATACTGTGATTTGGTAGCGTGCCCGGGATCGGGGCGTTACAGCTTTAAATGTCATTTGAGTTGAATGAGCTTGAATATTGTGAATCCATGTGATATAAATGTGAATTTGCATGCCCCAAATGTTTGGAAGTAATTTATAAATGTTTCTGTGAATGGTTGATGAATTATAAGGTTATTCTATCGATTTTCAATTGGGTTTTTGACTGTTTGAGCTTCTAGTTTTTATTTGTAAAATGCATAGCACGATTGGTCAACGAAGCCTTCCAGTGCGAGCCCGAAGCGCAATTGGTTGGCAAAGCCTTCCAGCCCGAAGCGCGACTGGTTGGCAAAGCCTTCTAGCACGAGCTCGAAGCACGAGTAGGTAACGGGTTTCTGGGGCAAAGATATCCTGCACAAGTGTCTGGCTTGACTGATATGACAAATCCGGTGAATCCGAGGAAGGAAAAAGGCTCGAAAACACTGAAAGAATTGAAACAAAGAAAAGTTAAGGAAACAGAGTCGCCACCTACTCTATTTTAAAAAACAGAAAGACGAGGAAAATCATGTCAAAAGTTGAGGCAAAACATGAATGAAACGCTTGACGAATTGGTCATTCTCAGACTCATTGTTCGCATGCATGGCTATATAGGCATTTGATTCCAATAGATGTGCGGCTAATGCATGGATGATGCACGAGAAATAAAGCAAGGTAAATAAATGATGCAACATAACAAGTCAAGAGTGCAATCAAACTACAGGACATGAAGCTTTGCAGGGGATGAATGTATGGCAGGGCCAGAGGCTAAGCTGAGTCAGACTTGATCCCTAGAACAACCACGCATCCCGAACGCGCCTAAGGTATACATGCCAAAAACGTGCCTAAGAGCATTTCCAAGCAACTAGCTATCATGGCCCATCCCACACACACCCAGGGTCATAATATGGTAACTAAGGGATGATAGACAAAATGAATGGAGAAAGGGGGGCATGCGAGGTCTAAAAATCTGGCAGGAACCACTTGAAAAGAGAACTCAAGCAAAAACATGGAACATAAGTGAGTAAAGAAACCAAAATCAAGCCAAGGAGTCAAATGTGCAAAAAATCTCCAATGAAAGGGCATGTGGTCAAGGCTTGGTTAGGTCTGATGTCACGTGGTCCCCGATGAACACGCATATTTGGGACGCACATTTGGGGCGTGCACTCAAAACAAAGTCCAGACCATCCTCCTTAATTGCCTCTCCCCATGCATGACATGCATTACTAATCTACGAAAAACAGCCAAGAGTCTAAAAGGAGTACATGGCTTAGGAAAAGCACTGAGAAAGCAAAACGAGAGGCATCGTGGTCTCTTCCCCATCTCCCCCCTCTTTCGTCGAACCTCACAACCTTCTCTAGCCACGACAAAAGATGGAACTAAGGTCAGGACTCAAGGCTGGCAGAGGAAGTTTGAGAGAAAGCTAGAGACCACACGACAAGTGGCGGAAATCAGAGTGATTAGTCTTAGGCCTCCACCCACCTCCGTCACCAACATCACGACCTACCATAGTTCGACTGGCCATGCGAGGAAGCCAAGGTCTCAGGCACGGCTCTGGGGTGATAGGAGGGTTGAAGTGGAAGAGGAGGGTAGCTTGGGACGACCGTGGCCAAGCGCTTAATGGCTAAAGGCCTTACGTCGACACTTGCCATCTGTCGATGAAGGGGGAGACTGGAGGTGAGGAATCGAAAGAGGAAAATGATGGGAAACACAATAGGAAGAAAGAATTAACGTAACCAAACTATCCTCTAATGGTAAGGGAGGAGAATGATACCTGTTGATGGTCAGATGTTTTTCTTTGTGCCGATAGCTAAAACTCTAGCAAGAGGGCTCGGGACGACTACCCAGCGATTGAGGACGGGTCTGGAAGCTTGGGGAAGGCTCAGAGAGTGATGTGGGAGCTTCCCTGATGTGGAGGAAGGTTGGCTTGGAGTGGGTTCAGGTGCTCTGGTTTCTCCTCTCTGGCCTTTTCTCTGGTTTTCTGGAGGTGATCAGGTTCGCTTTGGTTCTCTCGCAACTGGTGTGTGTGTGTGTGACTACGGGATGCTTCTGGTTTTGGTGGAGTAGCTTGCGTGCATCTAGAGAGTAGTGGGGTGGCGTGACGGCAAGAGATTGTCAGGCCTTTAGGTGGGGCACCGGCGTCATCTTAGAGGTGGTGTGTAGCCAATGAGGGCGTTGACAGGGTGAGGAGTGGTTGTGGTAGGGTGTGGGAAGGCGGCGGGGTTGTCAAGCACACTAAGAAGGTAGCCAGGGCGAGGCGTGTGACAGTGGAACTCATACATGGTATGAGGTACGATGAAAATGATTGGTCGGGTAGCACACGCCTGGTTGTCTTGGCCTCTACATGCACTTGGGTTGCGCTATCGAGCCACGCATCCCACTGGGCCAGAGCACACGGACTGGTTTTCTAGTGTTGGGCTTGGTGAATGGGATTTGTTTTAGGGTAAATTGATGGTTTTGGGTTGGTTTGGTTTCATGGGATTGGTTTAGGAATATGGGTAGGACTGGGTCCGTCATCTCGTTGCATTCTTCATGAGGTTCGTTTGCCAACATTGACCAGAAACCATGGTGTCTACAAATGCTTTTAAAAGCATTAAAGATAAATATGAAATGTCCCTAGTGATAGTGATTTCCTATAATGAGTAGGAAATACTTGAAAAGTGATTATGAGCCAATAAATGGATAAAAATATTTGAAAATGATTTTCGAGGACAATAAATGATTTTGGAAAGTGGTTTTTTAAAAAGAGATTTGAAAAGGTAGCTGCATATGTTTTGAAAAGAGAATTTCGAGGTTTTGTAGGTACCACGTGAGTCGAAAGACTGAACTGACAAAGGTTAGTGAGACCACTTTGTATTTGGAGATGCGTCCTAGGTCGTGATTGCCGAGTTTTGGTCCTAAGAGTAAACCTTGTGACTGTTGTAATATTACAAGACTCAGGGTATTGGTAGACCCAGACTACTAGTGTTGGTCGTGTCTGAGGTTAGAGTACTCAGGTGCTCGGGCACCAGGGGCGTCGAGAGCATGCACCCCGTACTTGTACCAATGTGGAAAGCTACTTTGAGCTACGATCGAGGCGGTTGTACTCTTACGCAGAGTGGTTCACTGTAGCAATGCAATGTAGTTGAGGATGGAGCTTCACGAACTAGTTATGGCCAGTTCAGTTACCTGTGGCCAGGGTGATACGATAGGTTTTGATTTGGATTTAGAATTGTAGTTTGTGCTAGTTTCCAACCATTGTTTTATTGTGATTTGAGATATGAAAAGATTGTATTTTGAACTGGATTCTAGTTGATTCTGAAATGCTTGAAAATGATTTACAAATGTGCATGAGATTTTAAAAGAGAGATAACAAGAATGTTTTGAAAAGGCATGATTATAAATGATTTTTTTCAAATTACATGTGTTGGCATTCCGATGTTGTGGTTTCTTCGTGGTTACGTCGCACTTGGATAGCTGCTTAGGGTTTTCGCTAGTTTTGGTTTTAGGGCATGTACTAGGTGACAATGATGTCACTCATGCATGGTTTTATTGCTTTTGTCATAGGTGTTTACTTGGAGGTGCAGTCTTGTTTTGGTATAATTTTTAGAGTCACTTAGCCACACACAGGTTTGGGTAGTTAGTTTGATTATTTATTTGCTTATTTCAATTAATTTATATTTAAAAATAAATTTTTTAGGGAGTATCTGTATTATTGTGTAGCACTAGAGCGTTACATACTCCTCTCCTCATTTTCTTAGATACTTCTCTCAATCTCTCTATTCTCTCAACACATTTTCTACTCTCCATCGTTTCCCTTAACTCTCCAATTCTCAAGCTCCCAATCCCATCTCCACTCGACTCCACTCCACATCCACAATACCTTGACCTCCACTTTGCCAACGCTATCTCAAATTTCTCTACTTCTAACCCTTTCAATTTCTGTATTTCTTATCTCTATTTTTTAATTTATTATTATATTTTCTTATTTTTTTAATAATTAGTTATAATTGCTAATTCATCAAACCCAGATTATACCCCAATCCTAAGACTCAATTGATGCTTTAGCTTCACCTACCTAATCCACTACCAGTAATAAGGCTAGGAAAAGAACAATTGACTGTTGGAAACATTTAATAAAAGATGAAGATAATAATGAAAATTGTATTTGTAATTACTATGGTAAAGTCCTTTATTTCATAAAGTTTTGCACCCACTAGGATTTGAATCCGCAACCCCTCAACTAGAGTATTAGTCACATATCAAATGAATTACGCTTTGTTCAATAAAGTTCTTAGTTGTCTTAGTGGTGGAGATAATGGTCATCTAAATAGGCATATCAATAAATGTTAAGCGAAAAATTAAGTAATAGGATCAACAAATTTAAAACAATCTCAATTACAAATAGGATTTAGTGGTTAAATAATTAGGGATATTCTCCACAAGAGACTAAAATTAGATTAACAAAGTGTGACTACAAGATGAACAATTTTTATATTTCTAAAAAAAATTGAAATTTGTATGCAAACATATTTAAATCCACAATTTAAATGTCATTCTAGAAATATAACTTAAAATATAATACATAAACAATTCATTCAAGATAACATTATTTTTGTACAAAAGTATTTTAGTTTATTATGTAAAATATTATTAACTTGATAACTTCTGATGTGTGGACTAGTCCAAATAATTTCCTTTACTTGTGTTTCACTACACATTGGATAGATATAAATTAGAGTTTATAAAAAAAATAATTACTTTTAAAATATTTGATCATTCAAATAGTGGCAAAGATATTGCAAATATTATAGAAAATATTGCTAAAGAATTTAAAAAATAAAAAAAAATAATTCCATTTCTTTTGATAATACTAGTAATAATAATATTACATTAGACATATTAAGAAGAAATTTGAAACCTATGCTAAATGGTGATTTATTTCATTATAGATGTAGTTGTCACTTTCTTAATTTAATTGTGCAAGAATGTGTAGAATGTATTAAATCATATGTAAAAAAATATGATATCAGTTATTTTATATATTCAAATATCACAGTAAAGATTTCAAGAATTTAGACAATTATGTATAGATAATTGTGTTAAACCTAGAAAATTTAAAATGGATGTTCCACATAAATGAAATTCAACATATGATATGTTAAGTTCTTATTTATCTTATAATAACTTAATTATAACTTTTTATAATGGAAGACAAACTAAGCTTTTAAGTGATGATGATTGGAGTAATTATATTGTAATTTTTAAAATTTTAAACCCTTTTGATGATGCTATTAAGGTTTTAAAATTATTGGAAAAATCAATAGAAGCCTTGGTTTGACTAAAAAACCAGTACGATGTAGAACAAATTATGCAAAATGTGAAGTTGGAAAGATGAATCAGAAGACCATGACACATTGACCTCTATACTTGAAATGGAAGACTTAAATGAATCATTATTTATTTATTTTGTAATTTTATGTATTTTTATTTATCTTTGAAAATCTTTAAATTTGTTTGTAATTTTATGTACGTTGTATACTTGTGTGACACTTGGATTTGATTATCGATTTTTAATTGTAAATCATGTAATTATTTTTAATATTGTATAAATAGTTAATTAATGAATAATCTGTTGTTTTTAGGGTGTGTGGAGGTTTGTTGGTTTTCTGTGCACCTGTTTGTGTTGTGAGACTAATGTGGAGTCTGGTCAGAGGATATACAGTCGTCTCGGTTTGTGTGCTCGTCTTTCCCTCTTCCTTCTTTCCTTCCTCCTTTTCCTTCTCATCTTTTTCCATCCTCTCCCCCTCGCGAGCCTTCGTTTCTTCCTCATCCGAGGTTGATATCTAGTCCCCTTAGCTAGGCTGTGCGGCGTGGATCGCGGGTGGTTGATAGCGGGGCGAAGGAGATAAATGGGAGGGGAGGATGAGGAGGAGAAGGCGGTGGTGAGCAAGAGAAAGGAGAGTTGCCTGCATTTTGGTGGAGGAAGAGCAGAGTCTAGGAGGCTTGAGTCATGTGCGCTGCCGTTGTGGGTCACCAGTGCTGCGTCCGAGGCTGGGGAGACGTGGGGAGGCCACCAGAGCTAGTCGGAGTTTGGCCAGGTACGCGTCTTGTTCTCCCTCCTCTATTCCTGTTTTGGGCATGGGATTAAAAATACCTAAAAGCATGCAAAATTGGGAAAAAAATGAAATAGGTAGGGAATTGAATGGAATGCCTGTGTGTGTTGAGATCCTGCGATTTTATGGGATTTGATATGGTTTATGCATGGATATACCATACTTGTGTCTATGGTTAATTTTTGAGCTTGCGCCACCTTTGGAAATTTATATGTTGATGCATGGTGAATGGATTTGTGATTGGATTGAGGGATTTTGAAGTAGACTCAAGGGTCTACCCCCATGTTTCATTCAAGAATTATGTGGTGTGTTTGATGGGTCCGACCCTCACTCCCAAGGAGGAGAAGAGTCAAGCGGCTGAAGTTTGGTCGTTTTCTGCAATCGCAAAAGATGACATACCAAATTGGATTCAATATGCTGATTTGCTACCCAGATGTGCTCTGAGTCATTGATTCGGACGACCAAAAGGTTTCGGTCAGCCGTGTCCGGAGATTTCGGACTATTGATGAAAGGATCAGTCGCTTGTTTTTGACTCAAAAAGGGGAATTTGACAGGAATTCGGACGACCGTGTAATTTCAATCGACTGAATTCTAGAAGTTCCGGGCGATCGGTTGTTTTCAGATGACCTAGTTAGGAGATTTCAATCGATCGATTATGGTTCAGTCTACCGAACCAGACCCTTGACCCATATGAACAAATGTTTTTGGAAAGTTAAAAATAGGTGGTTTAAATGAATAATGGACAAGTGTTAATGAGGTATTCCCTATGTAAATGACATGGAGGAATATGGAATTCAAATAAATGAAGTTGAATATGGTTATGGACTTGAAGCCCCAAAAATGAAAGAAATAGATAAGTGCTTGGTTTGAGGTGATTTTTGGGCATGAGACCCAATAATAAACATGAATGCCTAGTTTTTGTATGATGTTGAGTCTGGGACCCAATGGAGGGTCATGATTGGCTTGGGAATGATTCCCTGTAAAGAAAAGACAATGAGTAATGGTTTTGAAAAGAAAATAATAATGTGTTTTGGAGCCACAAGGGATTGGTGTCGACAATGTGGTAGGAGTATGAGACTCTAATGAAACCAATTGTCAGATACGACTATAGTTACTGAGTTTTGAGACTGTGTAGGCTGAGCTTGGGTGTATGAACCTTGGTGTTTGGGTCACCGATGGGACGTCAAAAAAAGACGTATTCCCATGCATATGAAATGAAATTGAGGCTTGTTGGCTAGGGCAGTGTCTTCCCGCATGAAAAACTTCACCACAACAATGAAGGAAGGTAGGGGAAATGGTGTCCTCACTTACTGCTTGTGTGCTCGGTTACCTCTGATCAAGGTAACACCAATAAGAAAAGTGGAAATAAGATGTGTGGTTTAACTAGAATTAGACCTATGCCTTGTCTTTAGATTCTAGTGACAAATGAGGATTATATTTTAACCAGTTGCCAGCCACTGTATATGATTTTGTTTTGAGCCCTGTGAAGCCCTGCATTTTAGGCTGGATCTGGTCGAGAATGTGGATTTCTCAGAATGCATAAAAAGGTTTTAAAGATGCATATATTGAAAAAGAAAATGTAAGCTTTTGAAAAGGACATGTTTTGGATAGAGATTCCAAATATTTTAAATGCAAATGATGTTTTGGAATGGATTTTGAAAATCACGTTTTGTAATAGTCTAGGATTGTGTTTTCTTACTGTATTGCTGTGGTTTTCTGTGTGGGGCGCATACTGGGTGACTTGGTTGTTACTCACGCGTGTTTTGTTTGGTTTCAGGTGCAGGTGGTGTAGTCCAATTCCCGTGCTCGTGTAGGAGTCACTAGCCACACATTGTTCCTAGAGGTGAGCCTTGGTTAGTTGTAGTTGTTTAATTAATGCTGTAATTATAGTTATTGCTTGTGATACTATGATTTAGGTAGCATATCTGGATTCTAGACGTTACAAGTCGTTTATTTAATTTTAATGGAACATTATTTAATAAAATAAAATATTCTATTATTAAAAAAATATATTTTTTAATATAGTGATTTGCTTGACCAAGTTCAACCAAGGACTAGAGGCCCAACTAGACTCAAAATCTTCCACCCTAAGCCTACATCGGACCAACCTAGCCAGGCTTGGCCTAGGAAATGGGTGGGTTCTTTCTTTAGCTGACAGGGTTGACACGATCCTGTAGGATCGAAAGGCTTCTCTAAAGGGGGGGTGAATAGAGAATTTTACTTTTTAATGTTACTACAATCAATTTTAACAATAATCAGAAATTATAAGAAATGTGATTAATCAATTTGTACTTATCATACACTTAATGTCACAAGAATTTAAATGCACAAGATGGGGATGAGAGTAATTGAAAACATAAGCAATTTATAGTGGTTCGGCAACCCAGCCTAGTCCAATTCTCAAGACCCTCTTGAGATTTTTCCCTTATTCTTAAATAATAAAGAACTTACTTGTTGGTTGTCCCACCAACTCCTCTCTTGCTCTTCCCACTTCTCTATCCCTGAGAAGCTAGAGCCCTTTCTTAATGCTTTACAAGTTGAGACTTCCCTCTCACAAAGCTCGATTACAACAATAGCTTTACAGTATGCTTGCGAGGAGAATAAATGACAGAAGGAATATATCAATTACAAGTATGTCGAGTGTGTGTCTTTATGGAGGCTTAAATGAGTCCTATTTATAGCCATGAGACCCTCATAAGTTGTGTAACGATTGGAAAACGGTCACAAACGGCTAGTCTTTCGGTATGCTGTTTTTGTCCTCCGGTGTGCCGTTTAGATCTTCAGTCTGCACTTGACGGGCAATTCGGTGTGCCGAATTTATTTCGGTATACCGATTTTTCCTGAAATGGTATGTCGTTTCATCTCGGTATGCCGTTTCTATCTTCTTCTTTGTCTTCTCAGTTTTTCCGGAATTCCGATGCTCGTTCTGTTTTCTTCTGCTTCGGTATGCCGATTTTCCTCGGTATGCCGATTTGTTTTCTTCTTCTTTGAATTTGGATGGTCGATGGGTATACCGTTCTTTCCTGACTCGGTATGCCGTTTTATTCTGAAACGGTATGCCGAATTTCCTTCGGTATACCGATTTTGATACTTCATGAAAACTCTATAAATATATGATTTTTGACAAAATAAACCTTACATAACTTAATTTCATTCCTCAATCCTTTTTCTGAGTATATAGAGTTACAACAAATAAATTCTTCAGTCATTTTATTTCTATGAAAATATATCCAGGTGTAATCATCAAAATAACAAAGATATTTCTAACACTAAGGTGTGGCAATCATGCTTACCATTGTTTCTAGGGTTGTAGGTTCTATGGTGGGGGCTACATGGGTGGCCTGGAAAACCTGGAGGAAGGCCTCTCGGTGCTCAGCCGAAGTGTGGATCAAGTCCCAAATGGAAATATCAGTCTTGACCTTCTTAAGTTGAGCAGTGATCTCGGCTATAGGCTTGGCTATGGTGGATGAGGACTTTGTTAAGGCTTCCTTAGTAGTGGGCTTCACTGGATGGTTTTTTAGCTATGGTGGTGCTACAGTAGGCCGGGTTTGCTTAGGCTTTGGAGGTGGGGCCCTATATACCTGCCTGAAACATGTGACCTCAACACACATCTCTGTGGCATAGTCATAGGGCATGCAACGGGTATTTTGGGTCAAATTAACAACATTGGGTGCCCTAGTGACTAACTTTGGCCGAACAAGGGGTAGGCTTGCATCTAGTAAAATTGGTAGGGATAGAGGTCAGGGAGACTGTGTGGTGGGATGAACTAGCTGGGTGACAGGTGCTATAGATGGAAGGGATTGTGCTAGTAGGGTCATTGATGTGGTTGGTAGAGGTGAGTGTGCCAGCAAGAGTGCCGGAGCACCAAGTGAAGGTTGGTGTGCCAACGGGATTGCTGGATATTCTGGTTTGACGGTGAGTTGGATTATGTTCACCGTGGAGCTTGAACCTTTGAGAAAAGAGTGATACAAAGACCGTGGCATCTCTGGGATCCACGCTCAGTTGGTAGTAAATTGACACAAAAAGATAATTAAATTGACACAAAAACAAGTAGTATATATATATATATATATATATATATCTGTGTGTGTGTGTGTGTATAATAATCTTCGAATGATAATTAAATTGACACAAAAACAAGTTGTATAACCATTAGGATAGTTTTGGGAATGGGCTCAAAAGAATTAGCAAGATGAATTGGTGTTTGGTCTAGTATGTTATTAAGGACTTCGAGACTACTGTTGAGTTTCTGTGTGGTTCTTCAAGGTGAGCCTATACACTAAAAATATTTAATTGATGTTCCACTTGAACTTAAAGGTCTTAAATGATTTTTCAAAGTTTATTTTGAGAAAATAAGAATATTTCTAAGAAGTGGTTTTCCAAATAGTTTTCTAAAGATTTCTAAAGAGCATGGATGATTTTAAACAATGGTTTCCACAGAATATTGATAAGGAACTATGGGAATTTCTATGGTATTCCTTTGCACAGTATTTAGTGGTATTTTCATAGATGGTTTTCAAACATTTTCAAAAATGGTTTCCAAAAGTGTTTGGACAAGAAATGGACAGATTTGCAAAGGTTTTCCAGAGTTTTCAGTTTGCTGAAGCTGAAAGATCGACGAGGCGTGTTACCAAGACCAAGGGGTGTGATGATATTTTTGAGGTGATCAGGCAGGTTGCCTAGGGTGAGGGCTAGAGACCAAGAGATTGATGTAAGTGTTTTCCAGTTCTTGGAGATATAGGACTCTTGGAATGTCACTCACGATGCCAAAGCTGAGGTCCATAGGTCGAGGCTCGGCTGTATTTGGAGGTATGAGACTCCGTTTGTTCCCGATGCTAAAGATTCATGGTACTGACTGTACACAGAGACACGTGATAGCGAGCTAGGAGATATGAGACCTCTATATAGCTTGACATGACACATTGATTAGTACAGGTGTCGAGATTGAGACTACTAGGTGCTAGCAAGGCTTGAGGTGAGAGTTCACAGGTGTTTGGGCACACAAGGGCATCTTGACAGACGCATCCTCGTGCGAGTTGAGACAGGGACCTAAGTGGTCATAATACAAAGAGGCCCGTTGGCCAAGGCAACGGTATGCCCTGCACGAGGACTTGCACCATAGTAATGTAGACACCATTGGTCGTGCTTCGATGGACTGCTTGTGGTGAAGAGTCAGTTGCTTGGCACTAGGCAGCACGACACACCAGAGGGGCCTAGTGGCTAGAGTTTGTTGAGACTTATTTTTTTGGGCTAGTTCCAGCCAAGACTTGTGTTTTAGTCAGATTTGAGATTTGTATTTTGGGTTGGAACCTAGTTTAGAGATGCTTCCAAAGATGCATCAGATTAGTGCATGAGATTTTTAAAGAAAAAGAATTGTGTTTGAGAAAAGCATGAGATTTTAAAGTACAAAGAAAATGTGTTTTAGGACTAGTTCTAGCCAAGACTTGTGTTTTAGCCAGATTTGATATTTATATTTTGGACTAGAACTTAGTCTAGAGATGCTTTCAGAGATACATCCGATTAAAGCATTAGATATTAAAGAAAAGAGAGATGTTTGAGAAAAGCATTAGATTTTAAAGAAAAGAAAGATATTTGAGAAAAGCATTAGACTTTTCAAGCAAAAGAAAGATATTTGAGAAAAGTATTAGAATTTTAAAGAAAAAGAAAGATATTTGAGAAAAGCATTAGAATTTTAAAGAAAAAGAAAGATGTTTGAGAAAAACATTAGAGTTTAAAGAAAAGAGAGATGCTTGTGAAAAGCATGAGATTTTTAAAGAAAAAGAAAATGTTTGAAAAGGGATTGTGCCAATTTTTTGGATATGATTTGTTGTTTTGACCAAGTAGAGACTCGATGTTAGTGTGGACTCTCCAATGGTTGTGAACTTGACTTAGGAAGAGTGGCTATTTCAAGTACGCATTAAGTTTTAAAAATCATATACGTGGTTTGAAAGAAAAGACAGAAAATGATTTTGAAACACAAGAGTATGAGTTTGGAAAAAAAAGAAAAGGAAAGAATAGTTTTTAAAGACATGTTTTCAAAAGTTGTGTTGCTTGTGGGGTAAAAGAGTATTGTCTGATATTGTGTGCAGCATCAGAGTAATGTGTGTTTTAATGAGATGTGTGTTGGATGACCTTTCAGTGATCACTTGTGTGTTTTGTTTGGTATTTTCTCAGATACAGGATAGATGTCAAAGTTTGTTAGTTTACGTAAAGATAGAGTCAATCAACTACACATCAAGGATTCTGGATAAGTGTTTAGTTTAATTTAATTCAGTTAATAGTATGTTTATTTTTATTGTTTAATGTTGAATTAGTATTAGAATTGATGCAAGTTATTAAAAAAAATGGTAGCTAAATTTTAGGTAACGACTCGAGGTCGAGTCGTTACAAATTGAGATTGATTATCAGTACATACGAGAGCTCATTGCCCAAAGATCCATTCAGCTCATGTAGACTCCATCTATCAACCAGGTTGTCATTGTATTCGTAAAAGCTCTTCCGGCCAAAAGACATCAGTGGTTTTGCTCCAAGCTCTGCCTTCAATTTCTTCCGACATGCTTGAGGGGATGTATTGAGTAACTGTATACGGCCTTTATATGGTTTCTTGTATACATAACCTTCTAGTAGTTTTTGGCTCATTCTTCTGCTAGGCCAGCTTGGCCTCTTATTCCTTTATAAATATAGCTGCATACTGTTAATGTGCAGATACATGAACATTTGCCTTGAGCACTGTTGTTCCGTGTTTTTCCTCCTTTTTCATCCTCTCTTCACCTTTAGAATGTAGTTTGTCACCAAGTCTTCTTGTCCCTTTAACGCTGAAGCCTGTACAAACCAAAGAAGAAAATAAGAAATATTGATCCCTAGAACAATTTATTTTAGTTCAGTAGTGCATACTAGTACAAGATACCTCTGCTATTTGCTCTCACCTTCATAAAGAGATCAATATTTGGATCTGGCTTGATGTTAGTTGCCTTCTCTCTTTTGGCAAGTTGCATCAACATGTCTATAAATTTTGCCAAGGCAAACATATATAAGTCAGTTAAAGCATTACAATATTGGAATATAATTTCTTAGCTAGATATATTGGAAAAAACTCCAACCTGCATTGTCCCTCTGAATCTGGCTTCTTTTGGAATATCTGCATTGTCCCTCTTGATGTTCTCTCTGCTATTTCTATACCATGTCTTCTTGTTCCTGAGTTTCTTGTATCCGGATTTGGAGAAGACGTGCACCAAGAAAAAAACTCCAACTTGCATTGTTTTTTTTCTTCAGATATCAAGAATCTTTTGTGGTTTAGTTCGATTTGATTCCAAGAAATATTTGATTCTATTTGGTATGGGAACTCTCGAAGCCACAGTTTCGTCCCAAGCTGAATTAAAATCAAATCATGTAGGCCTCTACACCTCCATGTGGGGTAGCAACTAGCAATAGCATTTTGGCACGGGAGATTTTACATAACACAACATCTAATGCCTACCATGTCAAGTAGAGATCTAGACTCTAAGGAATAGTCATCATCGAGGAAATTTCGTATCCTCTTGTTGCTATCTAATGTAACCTACAACTTGCAGTCAACGACTACGTCTTTTTTTCTGTTTTTTTTTTTTTTGAAAAAATATAGTGTATTTTGTCTAAAGTAGTGTCTATAATTATTTCCCAAAAAAATGAATTTTCAAGATGTATTCCTCTAGTTAACTATTGCATTATTCTATGGATTAGAAAAAATAGCTAAATTAGAAGTCTTTAATATCGACGAGGAAAATAATCATGTGACTGAGTGGGGGTCTCGAGGAAGACGATGACATGGAGACAACCGTAATACATCAAAATAGTCAACAATGATCATCTAAGATACAAAGAATGCCATTATCATGTTGGAGCACGGTAACTTAGAAAACCATTATGAACAAGCCCAATTCAATGTGTAAGGAGGCATACATGTCTATTCCCTGCAATGTAATATATTGAAAGTTAACAATAGGTGAGAAATACATCGCCCCATAGGAAAAGGTAGCAAACATAATTCATCGATAATTATCGTATTTTATTTCATTAAAGAATACATTGATCATAACAACATCATCTTGATTTGCGCTTGTTTCTTGATTTCTCATCGTATTTCATTTTTTTTCAATCTAAACATCTTATCATTTCTTTATTTTGTGGAAAGATATGTCTTCTCATTGTGATTGGATGTATACGTCAGCCATGGATGAAAAAGTATGTATGAATTTTCTGCATGGGATTCAGGAGTTTGTGGAATTTACATATAGTCAAGGTTTGGGTATTGTAGAAAGGAATGAAAGGATTATATGGCATTGTAAAAAATATACACTACTGAAAAAACAATTGAGAAAAGATGTGAAAATACATTTGTGTAAGAAAAGATTTGTGGAAGAATAAAAGTATTGGTTTAAACATGAAGAGGCCTTTCAAAGTCATGAAAACGATTTTCCTGTTAGTATGGATCCCATTGTAGACATGCTGATGAACGTGACAAGTCCTGAATTTAATACGTTCACTGATGAAGAGCCACATGGGGAATCTTAAGAGTTTTATGAGTTGTTAAAAAAGGTAGAGGAACAGTATGGCTAGGTTGCAAGAATTACACAAACTTCTCAGTAGCGTCTGAGTTATTGGCTTTGAAGATCGACTACAATATTACAAATAGCTATTTTGATGTTATGATAGGTAAAATCAAGAAAATACTGCCAGTGAGTCATGAATTACCAAAGAACTACTACGAGACTAAGAAGCGGATGAGAAAGATGGGGTTGGTAGAGATGAAGATTAATGCTTGCTCAAAACATTATATATTATACTACAAGGAATACGAAGATAAATTAGAGTCTTTGGAATGTCACGAACCTTGTTACAAAAATGACTCAAAGACACATGTACCTTAGAAGGTGCTTTGTTATTTTCTTTTAGCACTAAGACTAAAGAAGTTGTATTATTGCAGAGAGACTGCAAAAGATATGATATGGCATGCAGATCATACACAGAACTCCGACATAGAGCATCCTTCTCACACTAAGTATTGGCAAGTCTTGAAGGACACCTTCCCTTCATTTGCTGCTGAAAGTCATAATGTTGTTGTCGGTCTTTTTAATGGTGGTTTTAATTCATATAGTAGAGGAAAAAATTACTTGTGTGGCTATCATGATCACACCATATAATCTTCCTCCTTCTATATGTAATAAGAGGTCGTACATGTTTTGTCTTTGCTCATTTCTGGTCTAAGTCATCCAAGAAAACACATTGATGTGTACTTAAGGCTTCTTATAGACGTGTTGAAGATACTTTAAGACTATGTGGCTGAGACATATGATGCAAGCAAGTAACAAAATTTCAACATGAAGGTTGCTTTGCTTTGGACTATAAATAATTTTCCTGTATATGAGATGTTGTCAGGTTGAAGCATACATGGAAAGATGAGTTGTTCTTATTGTATGGAACATACAAAGTCATTTCAACTTCAATATGGTTGCAAGCCGTGTTTCTTTGACAGTCATTATTAATTCTTGCCCATGGATCACTCATATCGAATATAGAAACAAGCTTTTAAGAAGAATAAAATCGAATTATCTAACTCATCGTTTTAGTCGACTTTTATAGTTTGAGTAGATCATTTTTGGGTATGATATTGGTTCACAAACATTAGAGGGATTTGGGAAAACTCACAATTGAACGAAGATCAGTATATTTTGAGAGTTACTATGTTAGTCTAAGCTTTTAATTAGGCATAACTTAGACGTCATGTGCATCAAGAAGAATGTATTTAACAATGTGTTCTACACGGTATTAGATGTCAAAAGCAAGACAAAAGATACAAAGAATGCACGTAGAGATTTGAAGTTGGTTTGTAGTCGTAAGGACTTGCACTTGATAGAACATGCCAATAGAAAGACTACAATGGCAAAAGGAAAGTACACATGCAATAAGAATCAAATAAAGGTAATGTGTGAGTGGGTCAGCAACTTAAAATTTCCATACATATATGCATCCAATATATCAAAACTTGTGGATCTTAATAAATATACTTTGAAATGAATGAAAAGCCATGATTGTCACGTATTTATGAAGAGACTGTTTTCTCTTGCATTTAGAGATTTGTTGCCTAAACCCATTGTAGACGTATCCATAGATCTAAGTAAATTCTTCAAGACCATTTGCTCCTCCAAATTATCTGTAAAAGACATTGAGACTTCAGAGGGAAATATTGTTCTTATATTGTACAATCTTGAGAAGATGTTTCCACCTGCCTTATTTAACTCGATGGAACATTTCATGATCTACTTGCCTTACGAAGCCAAAGTGGGTGGATCAGTGTAATATCGATGGATGTATCCTTTCGAGAGATATATGTTATTTTAAAGAAAGTTTGTTTCTTTTTTGTTAATGAGAGCACTTTTATCTAATTTATCTACATATTTAATAGGTACATGTTATCCTTGAAATGAAAAGTTCGGAATAATAATAGAATGGAAGGTTTAATAAGTGCACAATATAACTACGAAGAGGTTGTTACTTTTTTCTCGAGATATTTTTCATCAGTGGTTGAAATAATGTATAATTGAGCATAGAGGAACGATGATATGGTATTTGAGAAATTTCTGTTTTTTGTTCTAGTACTTGTCCTTTTGGAAATGGGAAAGAACATCTACTGACATAGAGCAAGAAAGATGTTGCAGAGTTATATGTTCTTGACAATTGTGATGAAGTCGAACCCTTTGTCGAGTAATTTTTGCTATCATTCCCGATATGTTTATTCAATAAATTAAAATAATATATTATCTTACCATGTTCAAATTTTCAAGTGTAGGCAATTTAGAGAATAATTAATGGTTGACCGTCCTAGTCTAAAAGATGATGATATCTTGAAGTTACTGAGGAACAAATTTCCTAAGTAGTTTAGAAGTCATGTAAATGAACTTGATCCTAGCCCTAAGCAAAATCTCTTAAAGTACTTAGCTTATGGTTCTTTTTTTCAAGTAAAGTCGTATGGAGCTTAGTTTGAAAATGGATATCGATTTCACACATAAGGATATAGTGGGGGATTGACTACTCAAAATTTAGGAGTTATGGTGAATGGATCTTATTATGGAGAAGACCATATTGACTACTATGATATCTTAAAAGAGATCCTTGAGTTAGAATACTTCAGTACAAATAAAGTGATATTGTTCCTTTGTGATTGGTATGATCCTAAAGAAGGAGTCACACACAACATGAGACATGATATTGTAAATGTTATACCAACTAAATGCTTGAAGAGATTCAAGCCATTTGTCTTAACTTCACAAGCAGATCAAGTCAGTTATGTCCTTCAAATTTTAAGAAAGAAGAAGAAAGATAAATCTTTTAGTGAAGATCAAAACACATGCATACATTGGTATGGTTGGTGATGCTACGAATAACGAGTTTGAAAACTTGTATCAACTTGACTACGAGCCTCCACAATCAATAGTTATAGATCAAGTCTCTAAATTCTACTAAATTTAGTGTTGTGGCAAGTTGAGGATTTGGAAAGAATGTTTATAGAAGATGACAATGAAGACGACGAAGAAAATGAAGAAGAAGAGAGTATTGACTATAGTGACGAAGACTAAGGAGATTTTATTATGATTTTGGTATATATCTTCTTTAATTTGCTTTGTAAACTACTTTTGCCGGAGAAGAACGCCAACAGGGGGATCGATGGCGCATTCTAGCCGTCAAGGGTTCGATCGGCGCTGTCGCATCTTCCCCCATCTCCTCCTCCAGCTTCTTAGCCCATTAAATCGCCGCTCAGCCGTCGGGAGGGCTTAGATGAGCCTCTCAGGCCATCGCCGCTTGCGATCTTCGAATCGTCGACAGTGATTGTTAGATTTTTCAGGTTTTATTTAAAGCCCTTTTAGTTTTTTAGAACGTTACAATTAGATCCTAGGATTTTATGCCCTAGCCCCTGAACTTTTAATTAAAATCGCATTTCTTTAGTTTTATCGTAAATATTGCATTCTTTACCCTATTTCATTTTAATTTCATTCTCAATCCTGTAAGTATGTGTTTCCTCACGTTTAAACCCCTACATTCATGTTGTTTTTGCAATTAAGTCCTAGGAATTTATTCTTTGACCCCTATATTGTTTTTTTTATAAAATTACATTGTAAATATTGCATATTTTATCCTTTTTAATTTTAATTCCATTTTCAGTTCAATAAATGCTTGTTTTCTCACATTTAGGTCCCTGAGATTAGGTTTTCTTTGTAATTAAGTCCTGAACATTTGCATCATGCACCCAGAACTTTATAAAATGAATTTTCCCTATGAAATTTGTAATCTGACCTTGAGAAATTTCGTAATCACACTGATAAACACAAAAATCTAGTTTTTATCACATGTAAGCCCTATAATTTTGCATGTAGACCCCTGGATTCACAACATATAGTCCTTGGGCACAGGAAATTTGCATCCAGACCCTTAAACTAATTTTAAATCTATCATTTAGGGTTTTAATCGTTTTCTCACATATTTTTGATATTTTCCACTTATTGCATTTCATATTTTGCACTTGATCATAGATTTCATTTAAAAATCATGTATGCGTTGTAAATTGATCTTTAGTTTCATATTTTAGTCCTATTTGCACTTATGTGTGAATTTTACACATTAGAGCTTGAGTTTTCAGGAAATTACCAAGATGCAATTCTCACACATCTCAGTGCCATATTTTCATTTTATCCTTCATCTGCACACTAGGATAGAAGTCATTGAATATACTTTGATCCAGGTTTTCATGCCTTTTTATGTATTTTGCATTTTAGTCCTTGTGCTTGTCATTTACTGTGTTTACATCATTTTATTGTTTTTAAGACCTTATCCTTTTCATGTTTTCGTGCAAAAAACGTCTTCTTGAAATTTTGCATACATTTTGGCATATCTCAGACCATGCATCATCCCCATACATGCATTTATCACATTTGGTCATTGAAATGACCAAATTACCCCTATGCTACCTATCCATGCACAGGCATGTTAGTTATTGCATTAAGTCATGCATGACCTTTGTCTAAGTCATTCCTCAACACCATTTACACCTTTAGGTACATATTCATGCATTTTGCATAGTGTTCATCATATTTGTACATTGCCCCATCCTTTTCGAGCGAGTCAACATCTCATGTGGTTTTCCATGGATTTGTTCCTTGTTTCGTTTTCAGAATCCTTCACCCGACATTCAATTTGATTTCCTTTACTCCTACGTTTTGGATTTTTTGATTTGATTTGGATTTCATTGCCTGAGGGCATACACTAACTGACCAAAAGGCGTACATTGGCCCTCTTGCAGATTATTTCTCCTTTTTGATTTTCATAACTTTTTCTATGATTCCGATGACTTGGGTTGGCCCAACTTTTGATTTTTTGATATCAGTATTTTTTTCGAAGCGTTCTTCCCAAAAACACCGTCATTTTTTGTGAATTTCTTCACATGTCACAGTTCACCTGTTTTACGCTAACTTCTTTGCAGTTTTTGCATCTTGATTCCCTTGATGTTTTCTAGGATTCTGATGATTTGATTTGATTGCATTTTTGGCTCTCCTAAGGTCTGTATGATCTCCCGAGCCATTCTCGCCAAAACCACGTCATTTCATGTTATTTTCTTTGTCGTGTTGTATTTCATGACTTCATTATTTCGTGTGAGTTTCTTCGTAATTTTCGCGTACCATCTCGCACATCCATCTAGTCTTGTCTTTGCATTCATATTAGCATGATTAGAGCACAATCTAGACTTATCAAACATTCATTCAGCCTCTAGCAAGCGAATTGGACTAGAAAGGCCAAGTTTCTCGAGCGTACGGGGGTGCCTAACACCTTTCTCGTGCGTAATAGGAATCCTTACCCCTCCTCTGGTTTGCAGACATCTGGCTTTCACATTTGCATCTCATGCATTTATCTTTTGTGGTGTGATTATCGTTTTCCTCGTCTTTCTCTTAAAAGACTAGGTGACGACTCCTTTTCCCTTTCTTTTTATCCTATCTTGCGCCCTCGCCATCTTGGCATGGTTGTGGCCTCCTCCCTTTGGTGCGACTCCGCGTCGGATCCTCAGGTGGGCATGGTTACAGAACTGACGACTCCGCTGGAGAGTACCGGATTCCAGCTTTTAGGTTAGTCTTTTCGCTTGCTATCTGAGGCTTTGGCTTCACAAACTTGTTTGTTTGCTTTGCTTGTGATTGTTTGCTTACTTAGTGTGCCTTTCACACTTTCTTTTACACATTTGCTATGTCATTGCACACACATGCTATATATCTTGCCTTTTGATGTGATGGATGTTTTCTTTTCACAATCATGATGCCACGATACTTGCACATGCCATGATCATGCCTTTTGCTTGTTGATCGCTTACTTGTTTGCCTTACTTGTGTGTTTTCTTCCCTTTTTCGCACTTGACATGCCTAAGAGAGTAGGGACATGTTTCTTTCCCCCTTCTGGTTAAAATAAAACACACAAACTCAGAGAAATAATTAATATGGCAAAACTAGAGACCAAATTAAACTCTTCCCCCTGGTTAATAAAATGCAAGTAAAAGACACAAAAGCATATTGCATGATTGATCATATAGGGCATGCATCTTCTCTCTTGAGTCCACCTACAGTCTACGATGGACAATTCTAGTCGCCCGTTCTATAGCTTTGGCGTAGGACGTGTTGCTAGTTTGTCTACCCTTGTCCGGGGTCATGTCGATGTTAGTAGAGGGTACAACTCCATGCTACTGCAGGAGATGAGGCCACCAACGCACCACCCGTTCACTGTCTGTGCTTTGACCAAGATTTAGAGCAGGGACCTTTACTTTCTAGCTTGAGTCTGAGACCTAGATACCCATGTGTGATCCCAAAGTAGATGACCATGTAGGAAACACTTAGTTGGTGAGAGAGAGTACGTTAGCTGCATCCATGTGTATGAATGCCATTCACGCCACCTTAATAACTGCATCTTGTAGCTGATTTTAACATTAGTAGTGTTCTTTTTCTTAGGTAGAGCATGAGTTCCTCAACCACTACTCAAGCATTCCTGCCTTGACTCCCTTGTTTGCGACGCTTTGTTGCCGATCATCTTTTCCTGTGTTATTCGTCACTTTGATGATAACTCGTCCTTGGATTCATCCTCTCATTTGGCACCGTAGTCCGGTTCTCACCCGTTCCCGGTCAGCCATGGCCCAGCACACTAGCGAGTCTCTGTCCGCCACTGTCGCTCAGGAGGGCACCCCATTTTTGGTCCCTCCTACCTTTGCTGTGTCTTCAACTGTTCACTTTGTCCCCATCGTGCATTAAGAAGGTTCTGTCCCCTACCCCGTAGGACATCCACTAACCTTGGCCAGTCTGGAGCCAGGCACTGAGTCAATCTCAGTGAACCCTGCTCGGGTTCTGGATGTATCACTGACGGCCTCACTTCCTCAGGGTTCTTTCTCCTTTAGCTCTCAGCCTACTGTGGCAACATCCTTTGCAAGTTCCTTGCCTCCAGGGCAACCTGTATCAGTCCCAACTTTAACCTCCAAACCTTTGACTGTGCCATCCTTCACTGACCCTGAGGGGTCTCCTGTCGCACAAGTAGAATATTTGTTGGCCCTCTCCCAGAAGATCGAGGGCATAGCCTTTGCTATCCAGTCTACTATAGACCCCACTGTTCCTGAAGCTCCCCGGCAGCCCGCTCCGATGTTCCAGGCATCGGCACCACCACCTTAGCCCTCACCCTAGCTCCTCACTGCATCCACATTAGGTGTGACACCACTACCTCAGACACACCACCTCACTGCACAACATTCTACTCCAACATCCGGTGGCCAACCCCTCGGGTTGGCTGGAGTACAACATCCACAAAGCTAGCAGCCTGGCGCCGTACTGCTGCAACAGTTGTTGCTCCCACACTAAGCACCCACTGTCCACTCATCATCCTTTCACACACCCTCAGGTTCAGGCACAATCATTCTCACAACCACATCCAGCACTTATGCACGGATATGCTGGCCATCATGCCGCAGCATCAGGTGGCATGATGGTGGACCCGAAGGAGCACTTAGGTGCGACCCACACAGCATATGTGGTCGTTCCCCCTACTACATCACCCTCATCGGCAGTAGCTCCATATACCCTCCACGCCAGGGTGGGTGACCTGAAGAGAGCACTTCGACAAGTGCAGGGAGGCGACCACCAACCCTATGGATTCCAGGACCTCTGTTATTTCCTAGAGGCGACACTCCCATCGCATTTCCAAATCCCGGATTTTGAGAAATACAACGGTAAGGATTACCCCATTTCACATCTTAGGGTATATCGCGGAGATCTCGCTCAGCTCCAGGCTGACGAGAGGTTGCTTGTCTGTCTCTTCTACAAGAGTCTCATCGGTCCAGCCCTCAAGTGGTTCATATCACTTGACATGGGATCGATCAAGACTTGGAACGACCTTTCATAGGCGTTCATGGATCAATATGCTTTTAATCTCGACTTGGTCTCAAAGAGGGTGGACCTTGTCGTCACGAGACAGAAACCCCACAAGCTGTTTGGGGAGTACGTCAGCCGCTGGTGCGCCCTTGCATCACAAGTGAGAGATGACCCTCCGACAAGGAGTCTATCAAAATCATTATTCGAGGTGCGTAACCAGATGTTGGGGCTTTATTGAGCATTCAGCCTGTCACCACCTTCCCATCTTTGATTCGAGCACGTGCACGTGTAGAGAGCTCCCTCCGTAGTGGTAGCTTTCCTACACTCGCCACTTTTGCCAAACAAGCCATGTCCCCGGATCACCATGCAAACAACAGCACTCGTAATGGTGCTGGCACTAGTTACCCTAAGAGGTGGGATCCACCCAAGCCTGTCGTCACATACGTAGGGTCACCCGCCATGCCTGTCAATGTGGTGAACCAACCAGGCCCAGATCAGCTAGTCTATGCACCTACACCTAGGGCACCACACACACCATAGATCACCACCACCACCCAGCCAGTGTATCCCGCAGCACCGGTCCGACAAGGACCTTGCCCAAGGCAGAGAAGGCCTCAGCGTGCTACACGACAGTACACCCCACTTGTTGAGCCACTAAGTGCCATCCTCCCCAAAGTGGTGTCACTCCTGAAACTCCTGGAGGTCCGTCCCCCACTGAACCCTCAACTGGGGTGGTACAACACTAACCTCCATTGTAATTTCCACCGCTACATGGGCCCCTCGACGGATAATTGCATGGCTCTTCGGAATGCCATTTAGGACATGATTGATCGTAATGTCATCATCATCGAAACCTAGGAGGCATACACTGCACCTACACTACCACCTCCACGTGCACAAGCACCACTAGCCTACCCCAACATTGTCAACCAGCCCATGCCTACGCATAACAACTCAGCAAGTGCTAAAACCTCAGGAATCCATTTCCTCTCTGCTTCTAGGTCTACGACATCCGTAGTGGATCCCTTTGATATGATTCATACTGTTGATGAGCCTTTCCCCACTCATCTTTATCGCTTAAGTCGTGTCGGTTCTAAGTCAGTAGTTCACATGATACGACTGACTGCGAGGATGGAGCATACCGCCACACCGTCAACCACGCACTCTGGGTCGCCCATTTGCCTACTCGCCCGACCCATGCCTACTCATCCTATCCAGTCTTTCGTCCAGCATCTTGTCCAATATTCTGTCCGGCCTCTTGTTCAGCATCCTGTCCAGCATCCTCTTGTACAACATCCTATCCAACACCCTCTCCAGTCGAGCCACCTCTCAACCGTTTCCGTGTCGGCCCTGTTGGAACTGGCAGCATGTACCCCTCTTATTGTCCACCTGACGACGGACATTCACCGTGTACCCTATGATTATGCCGCAAAGATGTGTGCAGAAGTCACTAGGTTAGGGAGGGTGTATAGGCCATCAGCGTTAGCGGCCCAGTCGGATCGTTCAGCATCTACCCCTCGTTAGCCAGCCCCTCAACCTTCCAGGACAGTCCCTTGTTTAGTCCCTACCTCTTCGATCCGGTAGGAGCAGCCCTCTACCGACATCACATCTCAATTCAAGAAGGTTACAACTGATATCTCTATTTGGGATCTCATCCATACTTCTTTGGAACATCGAGAGGCCTTCCTTAGGGTCTTTTAGGCTACTCATGTCTCCCCTACTATTGAACCGTCTACTCTTGAAAATATGGTGGGCATGATTGCAGAGTCTCATGTCATTTCTTTCTCTAGCGAGGAATTGCCTTCGACAGAGTCAATCATAACCACCCCCTATTCATTACAGTGCAATATCAAAGCTTTCGAATTCTTCTCACTCTGGTTGATAACGGCACGGGCTTAAACGTTTGCCCTTTGCGCACAGCAAATAAAATCGGATTCAAAGATGAGGATATCATACCAACTACAAAGGGAAAGACGACTTTCGATAACACGCATCACATCGTGCTAGGGATGCTGGTTATTCGTCTCACCATAGGGCCTGTAGTCTTCGATGTCGAGTTCTATATCGTGGATCTGGAGTCCTCTTTCAATCTTCTACTTGGGTGCCCTTGGTTGCACAAGCATCAAGTGATCCCCTCGACCCTCCATCGTATGGTTAAGTTCAGCTGGGGCAGCGACGTAGTTGTTGTCATGGCAGAAGATCTTGACAAGGAAAAGGTCGAGTCGGTCTCCACTGTCTCACTCCAAACAGTCCATTTCGACCCCAAGCCGTCCGATGTCATGTTTTGGGTCAACCGTTTCGAGCCAGTCAATTACATTCTAGCTCTCGAGCATGTTAGTTACTTGACCGTTCGCGGCAATCCCGTTCGAATGATTGAAAACGTGTGTCACAAATGGGGATACAAGAAAGGAACACCACTCGGGTGACATAGCCACGGAATCTTCGAGCCCATTCAGGCAGAGGAAAGGCGAGAGTTCGAGGGGTTGGACTACAAGTGGCAGCCGTACAAAGATGGATGTTCGTGCACCAGGATGTACAAGAAGATTTTTATTCCGTTGGACCTCACCAATTTTGTCAGTGCAAGGATACTTGATCCCAATCAGAGTCAGGCCATTGTAGAGAGGAGCCAACATCAGATGGTGAAGCCACAGCCTCAACCGTCGGTAGGTACTTTGACAGCATCAGCCACTGCCCCAACAATGAGCCCCGCAGTGATAGTCCTACAAGCAATGGTATTAGTAGATCCATCGGTGCAGTCAATCAGTCTTGGGCATTGCTTACAACAGTCTCAGATCCAGTCAGCAAAGGTCCACAGTTCAGATGAGTCAGTGGCAGAGCAGAGTGCTGTTTAGTATTCTGATTGCACCACGGAAGAGGATGAGACAGTTGGCAGAGCGATTCAGTTGAATGACCAGGACGACAATTTAGAGCTTCTGTTTCATGGGTAGTTGTCAGTATAGGCCGAAGACGCAGCCGAGCATCAAAGGTTGAGAAAAAGAAAGGTCAAACTGTCAGGATCAAAGACCCAGCAATCCCCCACCAGCAGCCAGACCACTCATCCATCATAGTCCTGGCTGAATCACAACTAGAACCCACTAGACCATTAGAGTTAATCTCTTAGGAGGCCAGAGGTGGGTCTAGATGGTATATGCAATTGAAGCCTCACCTTAAGCAAGGTGAGGGTAAAAAAAAGACCCTGAGTTAGGCTCAGGAGGGAAACCAGGCGGCATCACTCCTATCAGTCAGCAGTAGGACAGTCGCTAGTCAATAGCACCACTTGTACATACTACAAAAAAAATAAAAAAATCCAGAAAACCCAAAAAAATCAGAAAAACCAAAAAAAATAAATCAAAAAATAGCATCAGGAGTCGAGGAAACAAAGGAACCCAGCCAGTTAGCAGACCTCACTGATGAAGAGCCAGAGGTCACGCAATGAAGATACAAGAACACCAAAGTCAGTGTGACCATCATGAAAAATCATCTTGGGCAGAAATCAGAGCGCATCCTCTCTTTTGATGTCACCAACCCAACCTTCAAAGGGGAAATCATATCAGAGCTCATTGCTTACGAGGAAGAGGATGATGACATGGATGAAGACGGTGATACACCCGAATTCCAGCCCTACGACAATGATCTAGAGGAGTCGAATATGCATGTCGAGGAAGAAACTGAACGGGTCAACATCGGTACCATAGAAGATGTCAAGGAGGTACTCATCAGTGCTAAGCTATCACCACAGGCCAGGGCAGATTTCATAGCATTCATCAAAGAATACACAAGTGTCTTTGCCTGGAGTTACGACGACATGGTCGGTCTGGATGTCGAAGTGGTGGTACACACATTACCCCTAAATTCTAATGAGAGGTCTATCAAGTAAAAACTCAGGAGATGGTAACCTCAATGGATTTCGAAGCTCAAGGAGGAAATCATGAAGCAGCATAAGGTGAACTTCCTCAAGGTGGTGTTATACCCAAAATAGTTAGCAAATGTTGTCCTAGTGCCAAAGAAAGACGGGAAGGTCCGTATGTGCATTGACTACAGAGACCTCAACAAGGCGAGCCCCATGGACGATTTCCCACTCCCTCACATAGATGTCTTGGTGGACAACACAGTTGGACACAAAATGTTATCATTCATGGATGGTTTCTCGGGGTACAACCAGATTAGAATGGCCGAGGAAGATATGGAGAAGACATCCTTCATCAACCCCTGGGGAGTTTTCTGCTATCGTATAACGCCATTTGGGCTCAAGAATGTTGGCGCAACTTATCAAAGGGCAATGACTGCACTTTTCATGACCTCATGCATCAGGAACTAGAGGTCTATGTAGATGATATGATTGCCAAGTCCAAAGAGCCCAAGGAGCACCTGGTCTGTTTGAGAAAGTTGTTTGATTGCCTTAGAAAGTACAAGCTTCGTCTTAACCCTAACCAATGCCTATTCAGGGTGTCTTCTAGCAAGCTTCTGGGATACATCATTAATCAAAGGAGAATCGAGGTCGACCCTAGCAAAGCGAGAGCCATCATCGATATGCCTCCCCCTACATTTAAGAAGGAAGTTCAGAGCTTATTGGGCTGATTATAGTATATCAGCTGGTTCATTGTGCAGCTTACTCCCATCTGTGAGCCTATCTTCAAGCTGTTAAGAAAGAACGTGCAGGTCCACTAGAATGAGGAATGTCAAGCTGCATTCGACAAAATCAAGCAGCTCCTTACAAAACCTCCTGTCTTGGTTCCACCCACACCAGGACGACTTCTGTTGCTATATCTCTCCACCACCCAACACTCCATGGGCGCAGTCCTTGGGCAGCATGATGAGATGGGACGTAGGGAGAGATCCATCTACTACCTGAGCAAGAAGTTCAACGATTGCGAAGCCAGGTACAGTCCCATCGAGAAGTTCTATCTATCCCTTGTCTGGGCCACCCAACGCCTTAGACACTAGATGATGGCATATCCGGTCCTTCTCCTATGCCGACATGACCCCATGAAGTACTTGTTCCAAAAGCCACCATTAGTGGGACGATATGTGAAATGGCAAGTGATGCTATCCCAGTACGACATTACATTTGTCACGCAAAAATCAATGAAGGGGCAAGCAGTAGCGGACCACTTAGCTGACCTACCACTACCAGAATACGAGCCTTTACAGACGTAGTTCCGGGATGAAGACATCCTATTCGCCATGGGAGATACAGATTCTAAGGAGCCAGAAGACGAGTCCCAGTGGCATCTATACTTTGATGGAGTAGTCAATAAATGGGGTAGAGGAATCAACGCGGTATTATCGACACCATAGGGACAGATGACCCCCTTCTCTAGAAACCTCACTTTTGAGTGCACCAACAATGAAGCCGAGTACATGGCATGCATCATGGGACTACAAATTGCATTAGAACATGGCGCTCGAAAGCTACAGGTGCATAGGGATGCCATGTTAGTCATATCTCAAATCAACGGATAATGGAAAACCAAGGATCCAAAGCTCGTGCCATATCACGAATACCTCCTACAGCTTGTCATGGAGTTTTGAAGTGCGCTTTTCCTTCATGAGTAGAGCTAAAAATTCCTATGCAGATGCACTGGCAACCCTTGCCTCCTGGCTCTCAATACTTGAAGAGTGCATAGTCGACGTATCGGTCACTCGAGCAAAGTAGCCCATCCACTGCATGAGCATATTGGAGGCGGACCCATCAGCAGAGCTTCTCTGGTATCACGACATCAAGACCTTCCTAGAATGAGGCGATCTCCCAACTGGTACATCAGCTGCAGATAAAGAAGACCATGGGGCGCCTAACGTCAAGGTACGTGATTGGCGGAGGACATCTGTACAGAAGATCATATAACCAGATACTCTTGCGGTGTGTCGACAAGAAGGAGGCCGATACCTTAATGCTTCAAATCCACGCCGGGACATGCGGCCCCCACATGAATGAAATATTGTTGGCCAAGAATATCATATTACAGGGCTACTTTTGGTCAACTATGGAAGTAGATTGCTATCGTTTCGTGCGTATATGCTACAACTATCAGATTCAGAAGAACTTCATACATGCTCCCCCTCAGCAGCTGCACAGCATGTCTTCATCGTGGCCTTTCTTTACTTGGGGAATAGATGTCATCGGAGCCATCCATCTGGCATCATTCAATGGCCACAGCTACATCCTGGTGGCCATAGATTACTTTACCAAATGGATGGAAGCGACCTCTTACAAAACTGTCATAGCTGTAGCGAAAGAAAAATTCATCAAGAACAACATCATAGCTCGGTATGGGGTGCCACACTCCATTATCTCAGACAATAGTAAGAATTTCATAGCTCAGGGATTGGAGGATTATTTGGAGAGCCTCAAGATCAAACATCATAGATCTTCCCCGTACCACCCACAGATGAACGATGTCGTGGAGTCAGCAAACAAGAACTTAGTCAAGATCCTGAAAAAGAGCGCCAAGACACATAAGGATTGGCATGAAAAGCTCCCCTATGTGCTATGGGCCTACAGAACTTTGATCCGGACATCAACAGGAGCGACACCTTACTCATTGGTGTATGGCATGGAAGTAGTCGTACCAGTTGAGGTAGAGATCCCATCACTCAGGATCTTGAGGGAGACTGAGCTAGAAGAAGCTGAATTGGTCGAGGATAAATGCATCCAGCTGAATTTGATCGACGAGCGTAGACTACAAGCCATGTACAATGCTCGCTGCTACCAAGCGAGAATGGCAAGATCATATCAGAAAATAGTCCGACCTAGGAGCTTCACACCTGGTGATCTGGTTCTGTGGGCCATACATCTCCTTGACGGTTGAGGCAAATTCTGACCTAATTGGTATGGTCCCTACATCATCAAGCAAGTCTATTCAGGAGGTGCAGTAATCCTCAAAGACATGGACAACGTCGAGTTATCTGAGCCAGTTAACACATGTTATTTGAAGAAGTACTACCAATGAGCGGAAGGCGTGTATCCTCGCCTTGCAAAGTATCCTTTCGCACATCATGCATCATCTACCGCTTCATCATGCATATTTCTAAAATAAAAGGCAATCCAAGCGCATCTAATCCACAACATTTGCTCTTTTACTTTCATGCATATCAATAACTGTATGCATCTATGCATAAACACATCAACATCATATCCCAATGACGAAAATCGGAATAGCTAGCCTACTTGAGAAGGGTTTATACCTCTTCAGTTGATACTACCTAGACACTCTAGCGAGCGAGAGAGCCACCACCCAACCATAGTTAGGCTAAATGTCCAAACTCCGCTAGGGACTTACACCTCCAGAGGGAGATAAAATGTTAGGAGCGAGCATAAGTGTGAGCCAAAATAAAAAAAGTAAACATATCCATAAGGGCACAAGAAAAATAAGGAGACAGAAGCTAGCGCTAAAAGAGAGAGGTAAGTAGGCCAACTCTACCCCTATCACATACCTTGGGGAGGAGTCGAAGCAAGTATCTGAAAAACCCAAAGGGCCAGAGGGACTAGACACCCTTCTCATACAATTCCTGCAACCCCCTCCAAATCTAGATGCCCATTACCCCCAAGCAAGCATTAGAGCGAGCCTACAAGCCTGAGAGGGAGAAAAAAAATGAGCCAAAAGTCAAAAAAGTAGGTTTAAGTCCCCAAGAGTATAACACGGAGCCTAACCTACTGAATCATCCATCTTGGAGAGCCACCAACAGCCTAGAAGCCCAGGTAGTGTCTTGTGAATCGAGGTCTTCTCCTCTTCTCATAGCAAGCATCATTAGCATTCCAAAACCTGAGGGATGATACAACATAACACTACCATTCCTACATGCATTATCTTTTGTCTACTTTGCAAGGCCTCGTTGGGTCCTAAGCCAGGGGCATGTCAGCTGCTCCTCGGCCAAAGACCTGGTAGAGGGTACCATACACCAGGGGCATGTCAGCTACCTTTGTGTTGATTGCCTTCCTCGTCGACCAGGGTCCTGCCAGCTGTCCTGTTGGTTGACCCTTCTTGGGACAGTATCTTCGTCCAGAACATGTTGTCTGCTCCATAGCTCGAGCCCAAGAATGAAGACAACAGTAGCCATATCCCTCCATGTTCAGAGCAAAGTCAGAATATCAATACTCCCCTAATCAGTAGGCGAGAACACGGTCTATGAGCCAGTGCCACAGTCAAAACTCCCTAGAGGTTAGTCAGCAACAGACACGACAACAAGCCTAGAGAGTTGTCGAAAATCTTCCAACAAGTCCATCTTATTCGAGGAAGAAACAATGCCCTCGTGAGGCCCTTATCAAGCCAAGCACTGTGGATCAGTACAAAATCTGAGCAATGGTTTATTCGGATCAGCCATCATCGTCCTACAGCACCAGTAACATCAAGTGAACAGGCAAAGCAGTCACACAGTGAAGTAGGCAAGCTACAGATAAGAACAAACCTCTTGGCCAGCAAGCAAGTTGCATATAGCATTTGTCCTTTTCTCTCGTGACTCCTTTAAGTCCGGAGGAGATCCGAGTCACTGTTTCCTTGAGTCCTAGGAACAGTCTTATCCTTTTCTTGTGACTCCTCTAAGTCCGGAGGAGATCCGAGTCGTTGTTTCCTTGAGTCCTAGGAACAGCCTTTATCCTTGCCTGGTGACTCCTCTAAGTCCAGAGGAGATCCAAGTCACTGGTTCCTTGAGTCCTAGGACCAGCATTTGTCTTTTCCTCATGACTCCTTTAAGCCCAGAGTAGATCCAAGTGGTTGTTTCATTGAGTCTTAGGAACAGCCTTATCCTTTCCTTGCGACTCCTTTGAGCCCAGAGGAGATCCGAGTTGCTATTTCCTTGGGTCCCAAGAACAGCCCCTATCCTTTTCTCTCGCGACTTCCCTAAGTCTAGAGGCGATCCAAGTCGTTGGTTCCTTGAGTCCTAAGACCAGCAATTGTCCTTTTTTCTCGTGACTCCTCTAAGTCCGGAGGAGATCCGAGTCGCTGTTTTCTTGAGTCTTAGGAACAACCTTTATCCTTTTCTCTTGGGACTCATCTAACTCCGGAGGAGATCCGAGTCACTGTTTCCTTGAGTCCTAGGAATAGCCTTTATCCTTTTCTCTTGACTCCTCTGAACCTTGAAGAGATTCAAGTCTCTATTTCCTTGAGTCCTAGGAGCAGCCTTTATCCTTGTTTGGCGACTCCTCTGAGCCCAAAGGAGATCTGAGTCGTTGTTATCTTGTATCCTAGGAACAACCCTTATCTTTTTCTCGCGACTCCTCTAAGTCCAGAGGTGATTTGTGTCACTGGTTCCTTGAGTCCTAGGACCATCATTTATCCTTTTCTCTCATGACTCCTATGAATCCAAGGAAGATCCAAGCTGTTGTTTCCTTGAATCCGAGGAACAACCCTTATCCTTTTCTCGCGACTCTTCTTAAATTTGGAGGACATCCGAGTGACTAGTTCCTTGAGTCCTAGGACCAGCCTTTATCCTTGTCTCGTGACTCCTCTAAGCCCAAAGGAGATCCGAGTCGCTGTTTCCTTGAGTCCAAGGAACAACCCCTATCCTTTCCTCGTGGCCCTGCTAAGTCCAGAGGAGATCCGAGTCGTTGGTTCCTTGAGTCCTAGGACCAGCATTTGTCATTTTCCCTCGTGACTCCTCTAAGTCCAAAGGAGATTTGAGTCACTGGTTCCTTATGTCTTAGGGCTAGCATTTGTCCTTTTCCCTCATGGCTTCTCTAAGTCCGGAGGAGACTCGAGTTGCTGGTTCCTTGAGTCCTAGGACCAGCATTTGTCCTTTTCTTCTCATGACTCCTCTAAGTCCAGAGGAGATCCGAGTCGCTGGTTTCTTGAATCCTAGGAATAGCCCTCATCCCTTTTCCTTGTAACTCCTCTAAGACCGGAGGTGGTTCGAGCTGTTGGTTTCTTGTATCCGAGGACCAACACTTATCCCTGGGCTGATAACCCTAACTATTCGGCGATGAGTCTGTCAACTCATCACAAGGCTGATAACCCTAACTATCTGGCGACGAGTCCGTCAACTCATCACCAGGTAGGTAACCTTGCTTACTCAGGTAGCGAGCATGTTAGCTTTAACTGGTAGTCACCTTTGCACGGTTTCAGAGTGGCTACTGACCTATGACTCAGCATTTCACAACAGTTTATGACTTTTCTATTTGCGTTGGATTTTATGAAATATTGTTGTGTGGAACAAAGTGATTTGTCATTCTAAATATATTTTAACAATGTTCTACAGACTTGAATCAAGAGAAGCTGCGGCTTCCTTATTGGTCATGGGTTTCCCTACGATGGTCATGCCAATGAGCTACTCAGATGTTCTCCGGACATGGATTGGGAAGTTGACAAATGGTGATCGTGACAAGCTGTGGGCTTGGGGAATCTCCTCATAATTCCTCGACATTGCAAATGTGGAGGTCTCCTGTTACTTCTTGTGTGCAGCCGTCTGGTTTTGGGAGCCTGCAAACTACACATTCCGTTTCGGAAGAATTGAGTTGACCCCTACTTTGGAAGAAGTTCGTCAGGTGTGCTGTCTGCCAAAGTTCCTTGGGCCCACTATATTTATGCGGTGAGGTGGATACTCTTCTGTGTTGAGTGAACTGACTGGCTTGTCGATCGGTGATTGTGGTCGTCAACTAATTTGTACTGACAAGCAATCTCCAATGCTACAACTGACTTACTTTGACAAGGTAGCCGAGATGTGCACCTCCTTGGGTGATGAGTTGTGGTTGAGAGGTTACGTCGTCCGTAGTTTAGGCGAGCTGGTGTCTAGCCATGGTCGGACAGTCATGAACGTTGAGGTTGTAGAGATTGCTTTGGTGGTGATAACCCATCAGATAGACCTGGCCCCCATTATCGTGGTAGAGACTTACCAGGCCCTAGACCGGTCACTGCGATGGTGCTGACATTTCTATGGTTGTGGAGCTTTGGTACAGGTATGGTTGGCTTCTCATCTGGGTGTAGAGGTCTTACGCCCTTAACGGTCAGCTTTCGAATCTTATTGTCAAAGTGGTCATGCTCGCACCCTTACATCAGTTGACCGGGAGTCAGAGCGACTAGAGAGTCTGATAGAAGACAAGGTAAGTTGGTGCATCAATCCTTCGACAACTCATAATTTCGAAGCTTTCTTCAATAATACCGACATGTAGCTTATCTTCCTCCCAGGGTTTGACCGGTGGTGTTGAATATCATCCAGTTCATGTCATACGGCAGTTTGGCTACTGACAAGATTCCTTTGCTCAAAGACCAATGCCAGCTTGCTTCCAGGAATATCCTTTGAGCTCCTATGATATGACCAAAGAACTATCACGCCTGCTTACCGACTCCATCCAATCGAGCGACCATATAGTCACAGAAGGAAAGGGTTGTTCAGCTGACTACGAAGCCGAAGCGGAAGAAACCTGGCCAATCTGTGGAGCAGTTCCGAGTCCTAGACTGTTTCCAAAAGCTAGAGGCTTTAAGAGGTCCAGAGATGACGTAGACTCTTAACACTTATGTTATGCTACTTGTTCACTGCATGCTAAAAATAAATGTAATCACATCATTATATTTGACTGCTATAATAAGTTCATTGGAGCACATTTGCCAGCTTATTTAGATGATTATGATTGACAGGGAGTTGCCATTGCAGTAACATGTGCTCAACATGCTTCAAACTGCTGCCCCTTTTCTGCCTATTGACTTGGCACTGGGGTCTACCAAGCTAACAGTCGGAAATATCATTTTATTGCCTAGGCTTGGACAAACGAAGTCGTCATTGGTTTTGGTACCAGATGGGGCTGATCTCAATCTATTTTGCTGGGACTTGCTCAAGTCGAACAAGTGTCATTTCTATCCTCTTCTAGACCGAGTGAAGTCTAGATGATCCCATCCTAGGTTCGCTCCAAATGGACGAATCTTCGAGCCACTTACGTTGTTTTCCTCAGCAGGCTGATAACCCTAACTTTCTAGCGACAAATCCGTCAACTCATTAGCAGGCTGATACCCCAAACTATCCGATTAACAACTTTCACATTGTCGCACTACTAGAAAATCTACATTTTGCGCGGAAAACTAGCGAGGACTTTATGAGAACAAGTCCTCGCCAAAATATAACGAGGACAGATAGCGGGGAATTAACGAGAACATGATCTCGCAATAATTTTGCTAGGAAATAGCAAGGACTATTTCTTGCAATGTCCTCGCGTATTTTTAGCGAGGACATAGAGAGGAAATGTCTCGCTACAGCAGATCTAAAATACCGATGCTTGAGTCGTTTTCCTTCCTTTCTTACCCTAATACTCATCCGCCTCCTCCTCTTCCTTTCTCTGTCACTGCTCGTACGCCGCCGGACGCAACCTCTTCCTTTCTCTGTCGCTGCTCATACGTCGCCAGACGCAACCTCTTCCTTTCTCTGTCGCTGCTCGTACGCCGCCGGACGCAACCTCTTCCTTTCTCTGTCGCTGCTCGTACGCCGCCGGATGCAACCTCTTCCGTGCTCCTCCTCCTCCTCCACCATAGTGCCTCCTCCTCCAACGTCTTCCTCCTCTTGCTCGCATAGCCTCATCCTCCTCTACCTCCTCCCACTATCCCTTTCGACACTTACAGGTGAGTTCCCAACATTAGCCTAAAACCTCTGCCATGCTACTTGCTGTAAGATTTGGAATGCTAGGAACTCAAATGATTTTGGCAGACAGTGGTTTCAAGAGGAACGGTTTTGGATATTTCTCTTGAGGAAAATGCAATGATTCTCATCAAGAAAAAAGCATCATCTTAAGCTGAAAATAGTAGGCACTTTCATATTTCATAAGAAATTCTTAAACTTGCCCATGTTATCAAAGTGGAGATTAATCTGCAGCCTTGCACTCATTGAATTTAGGTAATTTGTGCAAATGGGCATGTGAAAAGTGATTCTGTGTCATCTCGTGGGAGCTGTTGTCCTTTATAGATGTTTACTGATTTCAACCAACCTTCTCATTTCTTCTGCAAATCCACTTATGCTCACCTGTTCCCTATTTTGAACAACACTTGAGTTCATTTTTGTTCGCATTTTCATTTCTTAAGAAGAGTCAATCAAACATACTTATTTTT
>JAMKQA010034145.1:0-30982 GCA_024699735.1 Posidonia australis | reverse complement strand
AAGTGCTCATCATCTACTCAAGGCAATCAAGAGCAACAGTTCAAGTGCTCCAAAGCTCTCATTCTTTCAAAGCAATCAGAGGTTCTCCGGGAAGGAGAAGGAAATTCGGAATACAAGTGTACAAACAAGGTAACCTTTGTAGCTTGTAATATTCTAGGTTATTGAATATAAGGGATAAGTCTCAAGTGGGGAACTTGAGGAGTGGACTAAGCTGGAGTTGGCTGAACCACTATAAATCTCTGTGTCCTTGTGATTGAATGCTCTTTGTGCTAAATTCTTAATATTATTCTGATTGCACAATAATTATCAAAGAACTGATTAAAAACTGAAAATTTCTATTCACCCCCCCTCTAGAGAAGCATTAGTATCCTACAAGTAGTTGTTTACTCCTCAAAGTTTAATTAGTGAGATAATATCAAATAAAATAAAATCAGTTGCTTTAAATTTATTTCTAAAAACTCCATTATTCCTTTCCAACCAAATAATCCAAAATACAGTTGGAACGAAAAGATTTCAGACTAAAATACTATTAGAATATTTTGCATTCAACCTCTGAGTGAAAATTTCCTTCTAATTACCAGTATGAAGAGTTGTGGTGTTAGATAAAAAGAATCACCATATTATCGATTCTTTTGCACAAGTTAAAAGTATATGCGAAGTGATTTCAAAGCTGCAAGAGTAGGATGAACAAGAAATATAATCCTGTCAATCTTTTTTCATAAGATTTTTCTTAAATAGAATATTATCCTAAATTACCAATCAACGAAAGAATTTAACTTTTAATGGAATTTTACTATTGATGGAACATCTAGGTCTACTATCATTCAAGAAATCGTAACAACTTTTAACCGAGAAAAGACCAAATGTTTTGTTTGGTTTAGTTTGCAGATGTTGAATGAAATTCCTGTTTTTGACTAAAAATTATGAACTGCAAAGGAAGGTTCATTCCCTTGATCAGAAAAGACAAGAGACCAAATAATTTATTAAAAAGAGGCCAGCAATCAACGCCTTGCTGGAAAATGTCATCTCTTCCATGGGTAGAGATCAGAGCTCCTGAAGCAGCAAGAAACACTTGCAGTGCTGTTGACTTGGCTTAGGTGGAAGCAATGGCTGAACGCGAAGCTTGTCACATGGCAGAGGGAAATGAAAATGCAGCTGAATGGAGCTTGGAAAAGGGGAAGGAAGATGCCAACGTCCCGTTGAACCCCCACTGGTTCCTGGTCGCAACAAATGTCATTCCGCCCGTCTTCTACAGCAACCTCGAGTGCTCACTCAAAGTCTCTTTCGCTCAGGATTGCCATGATTTGTCTTGATTATTGGTATTTTAGCTTGTTTTAGTGTCCCTTTAGTAAGACTTTTAGGTAACTCTTGAGTATATAGTTCCTCTTGGGAAACTATAATGGTCTAAGAGTTCTAACAAATATTAACAGTTTTTTAGAAATATATAACTTTAGAATAGTAATTCCTTTACATTTCTAAAAGTTAGGTTATGACAATTTTTAACTAGAAGTTAACTTCTACACTTGAATTCAAAAACTGAAGTTTTGTCAAACAGACCTTTAATCTTCTGTAGGTTGCTTGCCATCTTAGTTCATATGAGGACAAAGCAATAGATTTTGATTTATGTACTGACATTAAAATCGACGGTGGTCTCCGTAGAATCAAACATGGATCGATGATATTTCGTGGACATATGAAGATTGTAGGTTAGTTACAATCTTGTGAGTCGGAGGCATTGTTTTTCTAAATACTAAAATCCAAATATGATAGTATCTAATTCCTTCTATGTCTATGATAGGGGTATTTTTTTATGTATGTGTCTACATATAAGAAGTATATAGACATTTTTTTATTTTTCTTAAATACATAAGAGAAAATAAATAATTGTATAGATATGTCTATTAGATATCTATAAATACATAATAAAATTTTTGTTTAAATTAAACAGTTATTGATCTTTGACCTAAAAGTCTTAAAATTCAATATATTTTATTAGATTCTAACCGTTAAATTTTAGATTAAAAATTAATAATGAATATAACTTAGATTAGAATGAAATTTTAACACATAGTAGATTATCTTATAAATTAACTAATTATATACTTAAATTTTATTTTTAAAAACGAAAAAAACAAAAAGGATATTTTCCAACAACTACACAAACCATTTCCTGTTGTTCTATGATATACTTTAAGTGATTACAACATTTCGAATCCATGAAGAGCGAACTTAGGTTTAATATTAATGGAGACTAACTGTAACTTAATACATAATTTTTGAAATACTCTAATATGTAAGTGTTGCGAACTAAACAATGATACGAAAACAAACATAACCCAAGAAAGTGCATGAAAAATAACACCCACACTCTCAAAAGCCACCCACTTCTTTACAAGCAACAAATCTGCAGCTCACACCTCACACCTCACACCCCCACTCCCAAAAAAAAGGCTGCTTCCTTTGAGCTCAAGTAGTGCTCGGTGCTCCTCCATCAATGGCAGCAGCTCGAAACCCACAAGAAGAAGCAGCAGCAGCAGCACATGAAGAAGAAGAGATAGAAGAAGTAGTAGAAGAAGAAGCAGAGGAGGAGAAGAACAAGGATAAACCCATGTCACAACAACAACGACCACCACATTCATCAACTTTCTCCAACCCCTTCACCTTCTGGTTCTACACCACAGCAATCACCACGCTCCTTGCCATCCTCCTCTCCACCCTCAACCCCTTACTCCACCCCGCCACCCACCACTCCTGGTTCCTCTCCCTCCCTCCTCATCTCCACCACCACTACTCCAACGGCACCTTCATCAAGACCAATCTTTTTCCAAACCACCCTCCGACCCAAGTCTTCGTCATCGACCATAGACCCGAAGAAGGAGCAGTAGCGGCAGCAGAAAATATCCTTTTGGTTCATGGGTTGGGGTGCAGCTCCTACTCCTTCCGCCTTGTTGTCAAGGCCTTGGCTGCCGGTGGTTTCCGGGCTGTCGCTGTTGATCTGCCGGGGTCTGGGTTCTCGGATTTGGGGGAGGGGGAGGGGAGAGTTGGTGGGGTTTTGGGCAGGGTTTTGAGGATTTACAGGGATGTGAAGGAAAAGGGGCTCTTTTGGGGGTTTGATCACTTGGTTGAGATGGGTTACGTTCCTTATGTGGAGGAGGAGGAAAGTAGGGGTAATATGGTTTCTGGTGGTTTGTGGGATAGTGTTCAATTGGGTCGGGTTCTAGGGCAAGTGATTGATGCATTGGGGCTTGCTCCTGTTCATGTAGTGGCACATGATTCGGCAATGGGGGCAGTTGCTAGCTGGGTTTCGGCGGCGGAGTCGGGATCGGTCCGTAGTGTTACGGTTGTCGATTCGTTGTTGCGTTCATCGGCATTTCCCTCGTGGGTCTTGGGAGTTCCTGTTGTGAGAGAGGTTCTGCTGGGATCAAGGTGGGCTTTTGGTGGTTTGCTGAGGGTGTGTTGCTCGAGATCGATCGATGAGTCGGCTGTGGAGGCTTATCAGGTGATGTTGAAGAGGGAGGGAAGGAGATCGGCGGCTGTGGATGCCGGGAAGGGTTTGAATTACAGCTTCGATTTTGCAGAGTGGGCTGGTTCTGAAGAAGTGAAGGATGTGCCTCTTCAGGTGCTCTGGTCTCATATGACGTCAGATTTGTGGATTCAAGAGGGAAAGCAAGTTGCAGCTGCTGTTCCGCGTGCCAGATTCGTTCCACATTTGGGCGGGCGTTGGCCACAGGTATGAATACTATACCTCAAGCAGACTATTTAGATTCTATTTTTGTTAGAAGAGGTATAGATAATAGATGTAGAATTTTAAATCTTCAGAAAACTGCATTCATGTTCACATGGATGATAATAACTAGATAATGGGTTATTCTTTTTTGGAAATAGTTTTTAATATATATTACAATCATAAGAAATGGCTACGAGGCTACCACCAAGTGAAACAAATTCCTATAATTTTTTCTCTCATTGTTCATGAGATACGAATCCAAGAAGAGAATAATATAATAATATGATTGTAATATATATGATGATGTCCGTAAGAGTCGAACTCTCGACCTTTCGTACAACCGTTCACTATTAGACCAAGTGATTGTAGATATAATGGATTGTTCTTATCAGACAGATTACAAGCAAATGTCTTGAGAATTGTAGATTTATGGGTTTCTTTTTTCATGTTAGTCTCTCTCTATACGCTATATTGAGGCATCCAGTCGATTGCCATTCACAAATACAGAACGTTAAACTATCGCAATGCAAACTTTCTTCCAGGCAATTCATCTTTAAGGGAAGAAGTGTTTCTTTCAAACCTTCCACTGAAACCCCCATATTACACTATTATATGCTTTATCTTTTGCCACATATGCTGCTCATCTATGAAGCGATCAATTTGCAAGCTCCAATAAACCGATCGGCAACTCAGCAAGGTGTCTGCCCGTTATGTGCACAGCTTGATTTGCTTTGAGAGGGTACCAATGACCTTTTTCATCTTGAGGCAAGCATCTTTTAGATAAATTTCAACATTCCATTAACTAATGGGGTGTTGGTCTTTAGTGCTCATGGCACTAGATTGTTCAGAGGAGAAAATTGTGAAACCTGTTGACCACCTCCAGACCCTTTTTTCACAAAAATTTAGACGAGAGTCCTAAAAGAATGCAATTGGGAAGCCTCCAGCCAATAGATATGGGTTCTAGTAATCAAAATTCCAAGCAAAAGCTTTTATGTTGTAGTGAGGCCCAATTTAAAGAGGATTAATTGATTAATATTTAAAAGAACAGAATCTGAGGTAGGCTGCACGGAAAAGGACTTAGATGAGGGTGATGAGGAGTGTGAACGGGCACTTGGGTAGTTGAGAAAGTTGTCCTACACCATTGAAATACTAGTTTCAATAGACATGGTTGATGCAAATATGATTCCTTCTTTTTGTAGGATTACAAGTTTTGATAGACATGTCAAAAAGGAAAACAAATACTTGGTAGAATCTACTGGCTACTTTTGGGTTTCTTTTCTGTAAATATTAGTTTGTTGAGCTAATTACTGGGAAGAAAAGGAATTGGGACTTGAAATGCCTGGTGTTAGCCCTAGTTGATCTTATTTTCTTCATAGTGTCACATCTTTCTTGATTCTTTATCAAGGAGTGATTTTTTTGTGATTTAATTGCTTTTAATTTCTGAACATTGTTGACTTTGTATGATGCTCTGAGGCATCCACCATGTTTTGGCATTTCGAGCAAGCTATGCATAGCTGAAAGTTATGCTGTTCTCTACGTACTGAAATCATATGCTCAACTGCATCGTGGTTGTCTAGGATGAGATTATCAAAAACAAAATGAAAAGTTTAACCATGTTCACATTGCTGTCGATGTTTGCCTTGAAATTCACTAATAATATGTGTTTCAAAGTATTTCATATTAAAGTTCTCAAAAATCACATCTTACATTAATATTAGGCACAAAATACTAAGTTTTTTGTTATTTTGTTGCTTCAGGAAGGTTCAGCAAAGGAAATAGTAGGAAAGATTGCTGAGTTTGTATCGTCCTTACCACAAACGCATAGGCAAGTTAAGGAAGAGTCTCTTCGTGAACAACACAAGCATATGCTTGATAAAGCAGACTCTGGTGACGAGCACCATCACAACAACCACGATCACAGTCATGGTCATGAATATACTGCAGGCCACACAGATGCCTACAGTCTTGGTTATGAATGGAGGAGCTGATTTTTCAATTTATTTCAGAGATTCTTTCTTTCATGCACGTTCTTGAACAAGTAGATCATTAGAGCTGAACTTCTCGGCACAACGCAATGTAATCTATGAAGCTGTTGAATTTGCATCGTTATCTTCTTCTAGAATCTATTTTTTCGAGTTTTGCAGAACTGGTGTTTGCTTACAAGTTTAGTATTTCATTAAAACGTTTGTAGAGTAGAAGCTTCACTGTGTTGTGGTCAGAACTTTTATCATTATTTTACACGTTATAAGATCATTTGGCTTTGAACTATCAAGCGCGTTAATTCCGCATCTTATTGTTAGTTGCTCTGAATAAAACAGCATGATGACTAAATGTTAAAAGAGTAAGAAAGATTACGTTGACGTGCCCCTTCATGTTCCTGCTGAATAAAACAGCCTGATGAATGAATGTTAAATGAGTAAGAAAGAATATTCATGTATCGTCATCGTTGACAAAAAGGTGGTGGTTTAATTGTGGTCGGTTGCCTGTGTTCGTCGGGCGTGAGGGGCACCGGCCTGTGATCCTTCCACCGTTGAGAGCGGGAGGTGATCGCTGCTCTGTGAAACCAGCCTCACGCTATGCCCTCCTTAACTCTAGGAACACTGTAGCCTAGACCTTCGCCCAACATACAGAGTTCAACTGCTCAACTTGGAACGGGCAAGACAGAATCAGCCCAAGAGGCCCACTACAGACACCATACCAAACCATTCGCGCCACCTTTAATACCACCACTAGGTTTACAGGCTCGCGCTACCAAGCCCGGCGGTTAATTAAAAAGATCTAGTTTTGTTGAAGTGAAAGAAATGCTTAAATACTCCGATGTGGGACTAAACGTATGCCACTCCCCAGACTCAGATTAAGTGTGGTCTCACAAAAGCTTTGATGCAAATAATACAGACGATTTTCCTCTTTTCATGAAATAATGAATTACTAGAACTTGTTCATATCGTTTTACATGCCTTCACATTTCTGGTTTTTTCCCTTCCTAATTTGGACAGGAGGCTCTCCCGTGAGAGTGAAATCGATGGATCAAGAGAACAGTGGTGGAAATAACTTGTTTTCATCCAGTTCCCTTTGTCACCAGGCTTTATTTACTTTAAATTAAGGTCTTTAACAATTTATTCGATTTCTTTACCTTATTTACTTTCAAATATTCTACCACGATCTGGTTACGAAACCGGTAAATTATCACTTTAACAAAAAGTAAGACGAAAGAGACTAAATGTTCTTATTTGACATCTTTTGTCTTTAAAATAATAAACTTTTAAACCATTATCAAAAAAAAAGTAAGACGAAAGAGAATATAAACACAAATATATCGATCACAAAGCAACATATGTGTTTTTATCGTGCTTTATATAATTGAAATCTTTTTCTTTTAGCCTTTATTAAATAGAAAATTTTAGTGAAAAGATTCAACTAGGACGATTATAATTCCATTCATAAAAGCCCATAAGGTGTCTCTCCACGTGGTTGATTCACTTAACATTACAAATGAAAAGTTCATCAATTGAATTATATAGTTTTGTCAAATGATCGATAACAACACAACCATCATGTCTTATTCTCATCTTGTTCGATAATAATTTGCATTTCTTTTAATGATTAATGAGCTTCATATATAATGATTTTACACCTTTTGTTTATTTAGTTGAAGCAATTGACAAAATAAATTTGTATAAGAATTTCCTATCATAGACAATGGAATGTGTATAGAACCCACAACGAAAATAAGAAAAGCATACAATAGGATTCTGTTCAAAGATGGCATTGGCTAGTGATTATATGACCATTGGATGATACAAGTACAACCTTACAAGACAACCCAAACTCTTTACACAGTAACACAAGTAATCATTGGACAAAACTAGGAATTACACATCCAAAGGCATGCTCATCATCACGTTCATGTTTTTTCGACTAGATCTTTTAGTTACACGGTGTCTATGGTAAGCAACTTAGTTTAAACTGGCTGAATCAAGTTGAATATAAATTGAAGTTCTATTCACTGCTTCTCATATTAACAAACACAACTTTTTCAAAAGTCAAGATCATAAGATATCAAAAGAAGTTTTGATACCAACTCTAGTAAACAAAACCAGGTTGTCATGGGAAGTCAACAAAAATACGCATGCATCAAACATCATCATTATCAAGTTGTTCAGGTTCTGATCACATGCCAACAATTGGCTAGTAATTATACAAGTATGGCCATTGGATGATACAAGTACAACCCTAACTCTTTAACACAATAACACAAGAGTAATCGTTGGACAAGACTAGAAATTGCACATCCAAAGGCACTTTCATTGCCACCTTCATGTTTTTTTAGCAAGATTCTTATATTACACAATGTCTATGGTAAGAAACCTAGTTTAAACTAGCTGAATCAAGTTGAACATAAATCGAAGCTCTATTCAAAGCTTCTTATATTAGCAAACACAACTTTTGATGGAATTAAACATAAAACTATATATATAAACATATTGATTGTGTTGATTAACATATCAATTATAATCATATCATAAGATCTAGGAAAAACCATGAACAAATAATACAAAGAATAGAAACAAAATAGAATAATAAGGTTAGATATTTTCTGATCAAGTCGTCTCAAAGGACATACCTTAAAGGAAATAGCAACTTACACCAATACACAGGGTTTCACACTTTTCCTCTCAAGATAAATTGATTCAGTAGATGGAGAATGTACTGGAATCTTATCTACACGGTGGTTACATCTCAGTCACTTTAGAATCAAAAGCACATCAGTCGACGAAGAAAAACACATCACAATTTTCAGAGAATACAGAATCGTCAAAGAGAAGAGACAAAAGGGAAATTGCATGAGAAGAAGAAGTTTGAAAATAGTCGCCCTCTCATTCCATATATTAGTCCCCACGAATCTAACCCTTTCCACACAATGCACCCGTTAAAGGATGAGTTTTGATTGGCCAAATTGTGAGTAATTAAGTAAGCCTTAATTAAACTTGATTAGTTGATGTAATTTTGTGCAAAAAGTACTCAGAGACCATTCACTCAAGCCTGAAGTCCGAGCCCAAGCTTGGCCCGATCTGATGTGCACACATGTGGTTACCTGTGCCTAGTCTAAGTTGTTGTAAACACTTGTTCTAGAACTCCTTGGAAATAAGATCATCCAAGTTTTTATACTTCATCAATGTGAGACAAAAGTCCTACAAACATGCACAAAACTATCCTTCAAAACATTCTTTCTAAAATGTTTTCCCTCTTGGATTTATACGTTTGAACTTGTCGCTAGACATTTAATCTTTATTAATAAAGGAAATGTAATGAACTTAACATGAGCATTATTTAATCAAGTATCACAGGCTCAATTAAGTCCAACTTAAAATTGATTAATTAAATGTTCAACAATCCCTTACAAAGTCCAACGTGTAGGGTGCTATCTAAACTCAGCTATCATGCATGCTTTTAGTAATAATACCTTCCGGTTTGAACTGTTATCTGAGTTAGCCAATATTACCTTCACAGGAACAAAGTGAACTTACGTATTGAATCTGAACCTTTGGCATGAAGATATTCATTGGTAATAACATGACAAAGGTTATGGTGATAATCTTTAGGTTTAATGTGTTAACGGCCATGCATCCGAATCCTGTATCATGATTGATTTGAAGGAACAACCTAATTCCTCTATTACAACCACACAAGATCAATCATTTAGTTTAGCATCTCCAAGGATGTATTGCTAGTATACTTTCATAAGATTTGATCCCATTAAAAGACTATTCTTTTACTAACTTGCTGACCTAAGAACTCTATCCAAAACCCCAGTATGTTCTATTTGAACAACTTGTATAACTACTTAACTTGCACACTACAAATGAAATATCTAGTCTTATACAATTTACAACATACATTAAATTATCAATGATCTGTAAGTATCTTAATTGAGACACAGGAATTCTAGTGTCATTCCTGAACAAAGGTTTTGAAGAGTCATATGGAATTTTTACAGGTCTACATGCAGTATAGTCGAATCTCTTCAACGTTTTCTCAACATAATAAGACTAAGAGAGAACTATATCATCAACTGATCTAGTGATTTTAAGTCCTAAAATCACATAAACAATACCTATATCTGTAGACACCTCGATTTTGAGGTGGCTCATAGATAAACTTCTCAGATGTTGCTTTGGATGTGCCAAACTCAATCCCATCAGCTAAACCAACTACAAACCTATAGCAAGCCTGCAACCCAATTAGTAATTCAGGCAGGTAGGAAAGAGCACCAAGTTAGAGCACCAATGTTGAGCACCAAGCAGGAGCACATAAGTGGCGCACCTAGCTGGAGCACCAAGATGGCGCACAACCACTTCTCAGGCTGCTGGCTGTTGGCTTTCCACCTCCCATGTTTGTAACCTTCACCAGTGAATATGCCATGGAATCTACCCCAAGCTCTTCGTTTACGAGGCTGCCTGCATTCCATGGGAGTTACCTTTGCAAAATCCTATATAATGACCCCCATGGGCAGCCATTTGAGGATCTTAAGCAAGCCATCTACTGATTCCAGCAACCCATTCTCGTGTTCTTGAATATTCCCTTGCATTCTAAAGCACCTCTAGCCTTTCCAAAGCAACAAGGATCATATTATCTTGGGTTTTCTAAGAAGGAACACCTTGGACAAGGTAAGCCCCTCTCCTTTCTTTACTTTTAATCTTAGTTCTTTCATTGAATATAACATGCCTTGAACTTCACATATAATCTGATTTGTTGATGTTTACATGAGAGTTTTGTGATAAGATGCTCGTTTCATATGCAAGATGCTCTACATGTAAAATTATATGATAAAAATCTGCATCATGTAATTCCTGTGAGTTGTTTTTCTTCTCTGTTTCTTTACACAATGAACCATGATTCATGAACATGCATGCTAGGAAATAAGCATCAAATATAATCTCTGTATATTTATCATTTGCTTATGGTTGTTAGGTTCATCCATTCATTTCCTATCTTTTAGAATCCCATACAACCATTAACCCATGATTTAGCATTATTTGAAACTAAATGATAAAAGACTTTCATTCGATTGTGTCTCATCATGTTTCAGTTTTTTTATCATCTGCATAGCTGATCTGATTAAGGAAAAATCACTGATCTCTGAAATCTAGACCAGATTCTGAATCAGATTGCAGTCTGATTCAGGTTTTCTAGGGAGCATCATTTTGGAGCACCAACCTGGCGCACCAGAGTGGCGCACCTAACCAGAGCACCACTCTGACGCACCATTCTGGTGCACTAGTCTGGTCATAGAGCAAATCACCCTGTTTGCATCCCAATCTGCATGGTTTCTCGGATGATTTTGACTCTGATTTTCCTGGTGTTGATTCTCTGATATTACATGTCTTTCCATGCATGATTTCAACCCAAGATGGCACTGTTTTCAAAACTTTTGTACTTTGCATGCTCAGCCCATGGCTGAAAACTGGTAGGTTGATTGCCCCTTACTCCTATGTGGAGACTCTTATGCATCAGCCCATGATCCATGTGACATGGCTGAACTTGGTTGCTTTCATTTAGTATGAATAGAATGTGATCTTGTGTGAGGCTTGCAGCCCTTGAACACAAGGTCCATAAATCTTCTCATACTTGCATTTTTTCTAGATTTTTAAAGTATATTTTTCGAGTTTACAAAGACTTTGCATTGCATAGCATTCTGGAATACATTGCATTGCATAGATTTCTGGTGTTTTCCACAACACATCTTCCTCGCCCTAATAGAGCACCTAGGTGGCGCACAAGACTGGAGCACCAGTCTGGCACACCAAACAGGCACACCAGCCTGTTTTCAGTAACACACAACAGCTTTCCACATGATTTTTAGCATGTTTTCTCGTTTTGATTTGCTCTTGGTTTTCTCTGGTTTTCTTCCTTGATATAGCAGGAAGACCCAATTCTGTTTTTAGCCCATTCCATGCATGGTAGATCACATTTTGCATATAGTAAAGCAAGGATGAAAATCACTCGAAGTTCTTAGATCTTTGATCTTATTTATGCAATATCCTTGCATCAATGCTTGACCCGTGATACAAGTGATCCTTATGAGCATTAGGACACACCCCACATCCCATGCACTCCTGTTTAGCATAAGACACCATAGCATTGCATTGCATATCGCCTTTGGGCGTACAGAAAAGGCTAGAAAGTCGACATTTCATATAAGTAAATGAGAAACCCATAGAAAGATCGATTTTTCGGGCGTACGAGGATGCCTAATACCTTCCTCATACGTAACAGGGATCCTTGCCCATTTCTGGTTTAAGACCTTCTTTTCCATTGGCTTATTTGCATGATTTGAGTGTTTTAAGCAATTTTCCTCGTCTTCTGTTTTTAAATAGGTTAGTTGGCGACTCCTGTATTTTTTATCATTATTTTTATTGTTTTGCCGTGACTTTGCTGATCCTCGCGCATTTAGCCTTTCGCGCCAAGCCCGAGGCTGTCGCCTATCCTTCATTTCAAACTTACTATATAAGAATAACTTTGTCTCGTTAATAATAGTTAAGTTAGATCCAAACAATACTATATCATCCACATATAGGCATAGGACATTGTATTCATCATTGACACTTTTGCAATAGACACACTTGTCAAACTCATTAACTTTGAAGTCAAAAGATATTATAATTTGATCAAACTTTTCATACTACTATTTAAGAGCTTTTTTAGTCTATATAAGGACTTTACAAGTTTACAAACTTTTCTTTCATTATTCCGAGCTACAAAATCTTCTAGTTGATCCATATAAATCTCCTTTTGGAAATCATCATGCAGGAATATAGTTTTTATATCCATTTAATGTATGGTGATATCATATATAAATGTCAATACAACAAGCACTCTAGTTATAATTATTCGGGAAACAGGTGAATAGGTATCAAAATATTCTATTCCCTCTCCTTGTGTAAACCCCTTGGCAACTAATTATGCCTCATATTTATTGATTGTTCTATCTGAATTCAGTTTTTTATTAAATATCTATTTACTCTCAACAGTTGTACACCTAGGATGTAAATCAACTAATTTCTATGTCTTATTTTACTATTGACATATTCCTTCCAATACTTTGCTTCAAGTGAAGCCATAGCTTGCTTAAAGGTTATAGGATCATCCTTTACATTGAAAGTAACAAAATTACTTCTAAAATCTTTGGATATCCTAGTTCTCTTACTTCTCCTAGGCTCAATTATTTGCACAGACTGATCTAGTCAAGAAATAACACCATCAGGTTCACCCCCCTAATTGCCATTCTTTCCATATAATCGAGAATAAAACCAGTTGTGGGGATAAGATCTATAGAAGAAACACTTTGGGGAACACTTGTCTTCTTAAGAAACACATTCTCAAAGAATGTTGCATTATAGAATTCTACTATAATGTTAACATCTATGCCTGAGACATCAGATTTTATGACTAAGAATCTATAGGCATAACCAATTTCCACATAACCCAAAAATATAACATCTACTATTTTAGGTCTCAATTTCTTTTTCTTATGTTTTGGAATTAATACTTTAGCAAGACACTCCCACATTTTAAGATATTTGAGACTTGTCTTACAACATCCCTAAAGCTCAAAAGGACTACTTTCTTTATGTTTATAGTAAACTCTATTCTAAATATGGCAAGTCGTATTTAAAGCTTTCCTCCACATATAAGTAGGTAGTCCAAAGCTTTGCAATAAAACATTTATCATATTTGTCAGAGTTCTAGTTTTCCATTATGCTATGCCATTAGACTGTAGTGAATAAGGAGCCATCACTTCATGTACAATACTGACACTTTGATAGTATTGTTGAAACATGTTAGACATGTATTCTCTTCCCCTATCAGATATTAATATTTTAAGTATCTTACCTATTTGTGTTTCAACTTCACTTTTATAAATTAAGAATTTATCAAGAACCTCATCTTTACTTTTCAACAAATAAAGATAACAGTATCTGCTACAATCATCAATGAACATGACGAAATATTTCTTATTATCCTTAGTTATCATATCATTAAATTCATAAACACTTGTATGCACTAAATCAAGTATATTTGATTTTCTATCAACCATATGGAAAGATTTCCTAGGTTGTTTAGCCTGTACATATATTTCACATTTATGTTTTCTATTAATGACAACCTTAGGAATAAAATTCAAATTCATCATTCTTTTAAGAGAATCCAAATTAACATACACTAAGTGTTCATGTCAACTATCAAAAGATTCAATATTATAAATAACAGAATGAACATTATCATCATTGACGCAAACATTGTTAACATATTCAACATGAAGTTTAAATAAATCTTTAACATCACACAAATAACCTTTTCCGTACTTAAATGTGAAACAACAACTTTATTACATTTACAATCTAACCGAAAATCCTCTCTAACTAATATAGGACCACTCATAATGTTCTAGCATATTATAGGAACATGTCTCACTTTCTGTAAGGCCAAAATCTTTCCAGAAGGAAATTTCAATTCCACATGACCATTATCTTTCATATCTGCAATCGTTAGGTCCCCAAGCATCACTACCCTCCCATTGACAGGTTGACAAGTTACAAACAGAGACTTGTTAGTGCAAATATACACATTAACCCTACTATCAACAATTCAGTAATGTAGTTCATAAATAGTAAAGAGTTTAGATTTTACAGTAAAATACCCGTCATTGTTTCCAAGAACAGAAATCATTATGTTGACCAACGCTCCATCAATGGCCCCAAGTAACTTGGTTTTTTTGAACGGACATTCTTTTGCTTAATACCTGACCACAAATCCAGCACTATTTGTTCATGGATTTTTTTTTGGATCTTGGTCTTTACTTTACTTTTTGTTTTTGATTTTTCCTTTCTAATCTTTACTTGGCTTGTTACCAATTATCACATTAATCCAGGTGTTGCTTTCCACTAGCATCACAAGTTTCTTACTCTTGTGTTATTGCTTTATTGCTATGTCAATCATAAAATCATCAAGGGTTAAATTTTCCTTCTTGTGCTTGAGATTTAGACTAAAATCTTCCTAAGATTTTGTCAATTTCTTAATAATTGATGATTAAATCATAATGCATACATATTTTATTTCCATATTTTATCTATTTTGTATATAAATAATGTTATTCGAAGTTTTTTGTGCAAATTTTACAGAAACTTGAGGACATGAGAAGAATTAAGAAAAAAAAGGAAAAGAAAAGAATAAAATCTAAACAAGAATTCAAATGCAGTTAAAGATATTTTGAAGCAAAAAAAGAAAGATATTTTTGATCTAGTCTTTACTATTTACAATCTCTAGATAAAAATACCTTGTATTCAAAATTCAAACTCATATTTTATATTTAGATTTATCTTTGACATAAAGAAGTCCTTGTAAATCAATAAAATGACCTCTTATATAGATCTTGGGGGATCATCTCCCACCTTTAGGTTTAGACTGTTTCATTTTACTCTCTTGTATTTTGGGAGATCTTCAAATTCCTCAATTGTAATATCAGGTTTTCATTAATAAAAGTTCATTTTTTCTTTTTATTTTGTCTAACACTTCTTCTTCCATATCTTTTATTTTGCTGTTATTTGTTACCATGCTTGGCTAAATTTCTAGATATAGGATTTAAATGAAGTTCATGTAATGTTAAATGTTGTGATTAAATTCTTCTATGTTTTCTCTTTATGCTTAATGCCATGATTATGTGAACTGGATGTATATTGCATAAATCTCTCATAAAATTAATAAATCTTTATAGATACTAACATTGATATTATCTTTTCAGTCTATACGTAGGGAAGATTAATTTAAGGATTGTGTGTATAATCGCAGTTTCTTCATATATCATTTGAATTGATCTGGTTTGTGTGTTTTTATTACTCAACTTGATAGTCTATGGTACATTACACATAGATAATGCTTGTTAGGATAAGAATCATTGAATCAAATTATTTAGATCAATAGAGAGACACAAAGTGGATTTAATCATGCATCTATATTTACATGAATGAATTTAAAAATCCTAGTTCTCCTTTATGTTGAAGTTTTCTTAATTATTTAGAATCAAACAACTTTGAAATTTGTATTCTATCAAGAACTGGCAAATAATCATAGTTTTCAAGATACTTTTCTCTATAGGATCGACCCATACTTATCGACGCGATACTTTGTATGCTGTGCACTTGCGGTTAAGTAAAATATATATACATCAATTGACATGGCAATAAATTTTTCAGGAAGTTTCATATCTGTCTCTTGAAGGTCATAATACAAAAATAAAAACTCATGAGCCTGTTCGGTTATCGATTTGCCCTCAGTCATTTGATACTTCACAAGCTTGGAAATAGAATACTTCTTTAGACCTTAGTCCTTAGTATTATATTTCTGATCCAGAGTATCCCAAAACACCTTTATTGATGAAGAGGAGAAGATACTGTATACATTAAACAACACATTGGATAATGCTAATAGTATGCAACAACATGTCAGTTGATCTCTCTCCTTTCACTATATGATTTTCTCTACGCTTTTAAGGTTAAAGGCATCTAGCTAAGGACAATCAGGCTCTATAAAGGATAGCAACATTAATATGGTTAATCAGATCTTCATACGTTTTTACTAACATTTGAAGTAGAGACTAGAGAATTTTGATGTGTCTTATTTAATTACCGCAAGTGCACCACGTCTAATGTAGTATATCGGTAAATATGGGTCGATCCCACAGAGAAAAGTGTTCAAAAATAGATATTTATTATCAATTATTGAGATGAAAAAATGAGAAAAATGATGATTAAAGACTGAATCCAAAAGAACAAAGAGCAACAGATTAAGTAAAGCTAGGGTTTCGAATCCATTTATCTAGAATTGAGAATGCATGATCATGTTTATTCCTCCATTTATTTGATCTAAATAACTTGATTCAATGATTCTTATCCGCATAAGAATAAACTATATGCTCAAATGTGTACCATAGTATATCAAGATTAGGAGTAAAAACACACAAACCAAATTAAATCAGATGATATATGATGGAATTAAGATTATATACACAAACTTCAATTAAATCTTTCCTAAGCATAGACTAAAAAGATGAAATCAATGTTAGTCTATCAAAGTTTATCGATTCTATGAATGATCTATGTAATATACATCTAACCCACATATTCATTGCATGAAGTACAAAGAGAAAAAAAAGAAAACACGATCACACATCTCAATTTAAATAAACTTCATTTCTGCCTTAGATCTAGAAGATTAGCCAAGCATGATAATATAAAGCATTAAAATAAAAGAAGAGGAAGGAGAAAGAGAAGACATAATTAAATAAAAAAAACTTTTTATTGAAGGGAACCTGAGATTACACTAATAATCTTCAAGATCTTCCAAAATACAAGAAAAAAAGAGAGTCTAAAACCTAGATTTGATCTAGAAATCTACATAGGGGGTTCTTTTATAGACTTACAAGGACTTGCTTACGTCGGAGACAAATCTGGATAAATAGAAGCGATTTTTACATTTGATTACAATATATTTTCCAACGCAAATCAACCATGCTCAAAGACCAAGTTAGAGCCACTATTTGGGCCCCTAGGAGGCACCCAAACTGCTTATGGGCGCCTCTCAGGCGCATGGGTCTTCCGCAACTGCTTCTGACTTGGTCTCCTGTTGATCAATTCTTTTTCCTATATTTTTGGAATGTGGATAACTTGGATTTGACCTCTTAACGTATCTTTGAAATTTTCATGCAAATATCTTCCTTTTTGACATAATTATTCTTTTCCTTTTTATTTTCATAAATTTCTGTAAAATTTACACAAATATCTCGAGTAATATTATTTATACACAAAATAGACAAATATAGAAATAAATTATACATAAATTATGAGTTAATCAAATTTTTCTAATATACCAACTATATCTACTTTAGATTTAATCGAGACAATACTAAACATACTAAACAAGACTGTTTTCTCTACAATTGATGGAACTAAACAGTACTATGTCTACCATCTTTTAGGGAAGTAGTGTTTCTTTCAAACCTTCCACTAAAACCCCATATTACACTATCATATGCCTTGTCTTTTGCCACATATGCTGCTCATCTATGAAGCGATCAATTTGCAAGCTCCAATAAACTGATCAGCAACTCAGCGAGGTGTCTGCCAGCTATGTGCACAGTTCGATTTGCTTTGAGAGGGTACCAATGACCTTTTTCATCTTGAGGCAAGCATCTTTTAGATTAACTAATGGGGTGTTGGTCTTTGGTGCTCATGGCACTAGATTGTTCAAAGGAGAAATTGTGAAACCTGTTGACCACCTAAAAGAATGCAATTGGGAAGCCTCCAGTCGATTGATATGGGTTTAAGTAAGCAAAATTCCAAGCGAAAACTTTTATGTTGTAGTGAGGCCCGATTTAAAAAGAGGCTTAAATGATTAATATTTAAAAGAAGAGAATCTGAGGCAGGCTGCACGAAAAAGGACTTATATGAGGGTGAGGAGGAGTGTGAACGGGCACTTGGGTAGTTGAGAAAGTTGTCCTACACCATTGAAATACTAGTTTCAATAGACATGGTTGATGCAAATATGATTCCATTTTTTTGTAGGATTACAAGTTTTGATAGACATGTCAAAAAGTTGTCTACTGACTGCTGATCTTATTACTGGGAAGATAAGGAATTGGGACTTGAAATGCCTGGTGATAGCCCTAGTTGATCTTATTTTCTTCCACATCTTTCTTGATTCTTTATCGAGGAGAGATTTTTTGTGATTTAATTACTTTTAATTTCTGAACATTGTTGACTCCATATGACGCTCTGAGACATCCTCCATGTTTTGCCGCTTCGAGCAAAGCTATGCGTAGCTGATAGTTACGCTGTTCTATATATACCAAAATCAAATGTTCGACTGCATCATGGTTGTCTAGGATGAGATCACCAAGAAAAAATAGAAAAGTTTAACCATGTTCACATTGCTGTCGATGTTTGCCTTGAAATTCACTAATAACGTGTTTCAAAGTATTTCATATGAAAGTTCTCAAAAATCACATCTTACAATTATATTAGGTACAAAATACAAATTTTATTGTTATTTTGTTGTTCCAGGAAGGTGCAGCTGAGTTTGTATCGTCCTAACCAAAAACGCATAGGCAAGACAAGGAAGAATCTCTTTGGGAGCAACGCAAGCATATGCTTAATCAAGCAGATAGTGGTGACAACCACCTGCACAACGACCAGGATCACAGTCATGGTCGTGAATATACTGCAGGCCACACAGATGCTTACAGTCTTGGTCATGCATGGAGGAGCTGTTTTTTCAGTTTATTTCAGAGACGATTCTTTCTTTTTTGCAGCTTCTTAAACAAGCAGATCATCAGAGGCTCAGAGCTGAGCTTCTCGGCACAACACAATGTAATTTATCAAGCTGTAGCGTAGAAGTTTCACTGTGTTGTGATCAGAGACTGTGTTTTGGCATGCTTTTATAATTATTTAACATGTTACAAGATCATTTGGTTTTGTGTTAAAACATTAAAGGAAACTACGATGATGCTGCACTACATGTTCTTGTTGTGATCAGAAACTGTGTTTTGGCATGCTTTTATAATTATTTTACATGTTCCATGTTCATTTGGTTTTGTGTTAAAACATTAAGGGAAACACCACGATGATGCTGCACCACATGTTCCTGGGTGGATCGTCATCGTCCTTTCGAGAGGGTACGTTAGATGCTTGGACAAGGAAAGAAATGACAAATGGTGGTGGTAGAACTCATCGTGTCATACTTATCGTATTATCGTGTCTTATCATTTTTTTACCAATATTTCTTGTATTATGGAAAAATTATACTTAATTACTAATAATACAATAATTTTAAACATATATAAAATATATTTGTATTCAATTTGATAATAATATGTTTAATAATCTATTATTAATGTTAAACGTGTATTAACTGGGTTCAATCAGTTCCAACGTGTTAAATCAGGTAATAATCGTGTCAAAATAAAATTATATTTATTAACCATAAATCACATAAATATTTTAAAATAATTAAAAAAAATTATAACTAAATTTTATCAACAGTTATAAATTTATGTCGTGTACCGTTATAAAATGTGGGTATTAGATTAATTAAGTTTCACCACAACTGAGACCCAAGCGTTCTTCAAAAAAAAAGATCTAATTTTATAGAATCGAAAGAAATACTTAAATATTTCGACGTGGGACTAAAGGTATGCCACTCCCGAAACTGTGTTTAGTGTGGTCTCACAAAAGCTTCGATGCAATAATACATACGATTTTCCACTTTTCATGAAATAATAAAGTACTTGAAACTTTTTTTTTTTGGTAACGGTAAGTAGCATTAGTAATCAATCCCAAGGAAATCAAGCGTCTAAAAATCCACAGAGTAATATACAGTACTAAAGAAATAGACGATAAGGCAATGTTTTTGCCAATTAGATACATGTCACCCAACAAAGCTGGCAATTCAAGTTTTTTAAAGAAATCTACTGCCATATCTCAGAAGCAGGGGCAGTCTTTTGCGACTCAGAGGCAGTAGAAGGGTAAGGCACTTCCAGGGTACAGTTGGAGGTTTGATTCACAGACCATGCGACGTTCATCGAAAATAATGAATTTTTCAAAACCACCTTTTCAAACCCTAAAGAAAGAGTATCTGACCATTGAAACACTAGTCCAACGACTTCTAAAATAATAAAATAATAAGACTTAGAAGTGCCATGGAAAATTCTACTATTTCTTTCTTTTCAAGTTAACTAGAGAATAACTTGAAGCAAAACATACCAACTACAGTCATTTAAAGAGAATCTTAGAGTCTGTCCTTCACAGAATAATGTGATGTCTCTTCTTCGGTGGACCGACGAACCCCGAGATGGAGTACTTGAAACTTGTTCAAATCGTTTTACATGCTTCACATTTCTGTTTTTTTCCCTTCCCAATTTGGACAGAAGTTCTCCTATGAGAGTGAAATCGACGGAATAATAGACGTGGATCAAGAGAATAGTGGTCGAAGTAACTTGTTTTCATCCAGGTCCCTTTCTCATCAGGCTTTATTTACTTTAAATTAAGGTCTTTAACAATTTATTCGATTTCTTTACCTTATTTACTTTCAAATATTCTACAACAATTTGGTAACAGAACTAGTAAATTACAACTTTATCAAAAAAATTAAGACGATAGAGAACATAAACACAAATACATCAATCTCAAAGCAATATACGTGTTTTTATCATGATTTATATAATTGAAAATTTTAGTGAACAAATTCAGCTAAGACAGGTTAAAATTCAGTTTTTATCTGATTTTAATGTAGCCATAAAAGGTCAAAGGTGTCTCCACTCCGTTGATTCTCACTTAACATTACAAACGAAGAGTTCATCAATTGATTTGTATTTATATAATTGAAAATTTTAGTGAACAAATTCAACTGAGACAAGTTAAAATTCAATTTTGATTTGATTTTGATGTAACCGGAAAAGCTCAAAGGTGCCTCCACTCCATTGATTCTCACTTATCATTACAAACGAAGAGTTCATCAATTGATTTGTATTTATATAATTGAAAATTTTAGTAAACAAATTCAACTGAGACTAGTTAAAATTCAATTTTGATCTGATTTTAATGTAACCGTAAAAGGTCAAAGGTGCCTCCACTCCATTGATTCTCACTTAACATTACAAACGAAGAGTTCATCAATTGATTTGTATTTATATAATTGAAACTTTTAGTGAACAAATTCAACTGAAACAGGTTAAAATTCAATTTTGATCTGATTTTAATGTAACCGTAAAAGATCAAAGGTGCCTCCCCTCCATTGATTCTCACTTAACATTACAAACGAAGAGTTCATCTATCGATTTGTATAGTTTTATAAAATGCTCGATAACAACACAACCATCATGTCTTATTCCTAACATGTTCGATAATAATTTACATTTCTTTTAATGATTAATGAGCTTGATATATAATGACTTTACAAATTTTGTTTATTTAGTTAAAACAATTAAAACAACAATTTTGTGTATGACTTTCCTATCAGGGATAATGTGGTGTGTATTTAACCTACTACAAAAATAAGAAAAGCGTATGATGATTGATGAGGTTCTGATCAAAGATGGCATCGGCTAGTGATTAGATTATACAAGTACAGCCATTGGATGATACAAGAACAGCCAATGGATGATACAAGTACAATCCTAAATATTTGACACAATAACACAAGAGTAATCATGGGACAAAACTATGAATTGCACATCCAAAGGCATGTTCATCACCACCTTCACATGTTTTTTTAGCAAGATCCTTAAGTTACAATGTCTATGATAAGAAACCAGCATACTGAATCAAGTTGAACATAAATCGAAGCTCAATCGGTAGCCTCTCATATTAGCAAAAACAACTTTTTCGAGAGTCAAGATCTCAGGATATCAAAAGATGTTCAGACACCAGCTCTTCTAGTAAACAGAACCAGGTTGTCATGGAAAGTCAGCAAAAACACGCATGCATCAAGCATCATCATTACGCATGCTGGTAACCATCCACGTGTGTTTCATTCATTCTTTCTTAAAGTAAAACTATGTAATGTTCAGACTATAGAGAAATAACAAGTTCAGTGCAGAGAATCACCTTCACTTTTGAGTTACAGGCTTACACGTTTAAAAGGTTAGCTCTCTTCGACTCAGATATCCATTAAATTCCTATACCACAATAATAATTTGGGGTAACACAAACCCAAAATAAAAGAGAATCAACAGGCAAAACATTTCTGTTAGCTGCCAAAGGGATAAGAGTAACATGCACGGTAGAAAAACCTGTAATTTGCATGAGAACAAATAAACCTACAACTTACCTTTCACTTTCATCAATGACCATTTTTTGTTTTCTATACAGTAGTATGGAAGTGAAAGGCAATGTGTTTAACTTCTGAATAAGATGAAATGACGTTGAGCAGCAAACACCAGTGTATCATTTGTCATCGGCTACACAGTTAGATTCACAGGAATTTCGCAACCCAGACAAAGTTTTAGTCAACTCCATATCCTGTTGTTTCTTGAGCTGTTCTTGTGCCGTGGAAGTCACAATTTTAACAAAGAAATGTATGATCATCAGCCACACCACAGTGGTCCAGATCAGATTAAATGATAGGGTCCACTGTTTATCCTGAAATGGACAACCAAGTTTAAGATGGTCTCAAAATGGACTAACTCAAGGAAAAGACCAGACTTCACTATTAATTATATTGTTCCGAAAGGTTTATACTACCATTTTGAGATTTTTAGAAACTAATAAAGAAATAATAATTACCTTCGCACCAGAGCGGTCTGCAACCGGAGCAGTTAGGAACTTCTCCTTGACAGTGTGCAATTTTGGAATTAGCTTAGAACATTTTGTAGAGAAAAAAGGGATATGACCAAGCATCCAAATCAACTCATTCTCCACCAATTCTAGAAGTTGATTGTTGCATAAGGTGATGATAAAAATTGTCTGCAAAAGAGGATACCCATCTCTATCAGTCTAGAAAACAACTACTAACCTTTCAAATTTGTGCATTGACAAGTTCAAGTAAGCTTACAGCGTCTGGAAAGTCAGAAATTATAACAGGTATCACATAAAATCTCTTCACATTTTTCTAGTGTAGTTATAAACTGGGAAATGAGGCAGGAAACAATGGCTCAAGCAAGACAACAATTATTCTAGTTCTTTTTTGTAATATTACGAAGAAGAACCATTAGGCAACATGGATTATTTTTATTTGCTAACAAACGCATGAACATAACAACTCAAATATGTCATTCCCTAGAATGCAATTAATATCCATTAGTATGCACCGGACTGCAGCACATAGCCAAAGAGCCATCGACCTACTAGGTGTTGAAGGTCCAGCTTTGTATAAGATAAAGTCAGGGACAGGAATTCACAATTCCCAACCCTAAAACCCTTCCCACCCTGCATGCAGCTCATCCCCTCCCTCTGGCCGGCTCTAATCTTCCTGCATGACAAGCATCCCATCCGGTGGCTTATTCTGGTCATCCAGGCTGTGTTTTCAGGCAACTCCATCTCTCCTCTTCCTCTTCCCATATTTGCATGTCAACTTTTGCTTTTATGGTCTTAATCTCATTACATTTTATTGTTATGTTGCCATTTGTTATATATTCCAATGTTATTTAGTGCTTAATTGAGCTTAGAATGGATATTTCATATTGCATGTAATAATACATAATAGCAAGGGTAAAAAAACAGGAATATATGTTTTTCCTTTAATGGCACCTAGGCGTCGATTATTGAATATCCTCTACCAGAACAAACACAGAAGTTCAACTAACCTGTAAGTGTGTCTTGATTATTGCTTTTCCCGTCAATGTTGCAAGAAAGAACTTCCAAAATGGGATTCCAAATTGTCCACACATTATGCCCGCAAGATCAAAAAGTGGATTTGGCACCTAGTTATTAGAAGGGTTGCAGAAAAATAATAACTTAGATAGTACTGTATGTGAAAAAAAAAATAACCATAAAAAAATTGACACTTAAAAGAATGAACACTGTTTTTACCATGTGGAAAATGGAAGTCAAATATACTTCCCATGTAATAGTTGTATCCACATTAACTAGGATAGCAGATATCTGATCTTCAATTCTCCATACCCCTCTTATGAAGCATTAGAGAAAGAATCAACTATTAATAAAGTGAACCATGAACATGAAAGAGATTATTTTCCATCCTTTCGATCTTATTACCACTAGAACAAGATTTTTGCTGCCTCCAATATTTGATAATTTGAATATTTGAATGTTCATGCAAAATAGATCTATGAAGACTTCCATGGTTTGTTAATTGATTTATGCAACCATGGACAACTCAGGTTGAATCTCAAAACTAAATCTAAACAATACTTTTAGTAACAAAACTGAAAGATATAAGAAAATAAATGAGCAATGGAACAAAGCAAGTTTTCGATATTATCATCTAGCAACCATGTCTCAGAAAAATCTTATTCCAAAGCAATGAAATCAACGAATCGTTTACACAAGAGACAATTATGTATATTTCGGAGAAAAAGAAAAAAAAATGGGAGTCATGTAATGTGCACTCTTCCAATGATACAGGATGGGCGATGGCTATGGGATGTCCAATTATGGCAAGGTGAAATCTTCCATTCCATTTGTTTTATTTTACCACGGACTGATAAAGTTACGGTTAGAATCCCCACTTTTCTAGAAATTTATCAGTACAAAATCACCATTTCTTCCGAACATACTTCAGGAATAGCCAGCTAAGGATTTTTTTTCCTCTAACAATCCCTCCTTTTTTCAATCTCATTTTACCACAAGTTTAATTTTCTACAAGTGTGACATGTGGAATTCATCCAAATTCTAACTAGTGCGATTGTGTTCCTTGTAAAAGACTTTTGCACATTATTTTCTTAAGCTTGATCAAAAGTTTAGAACTTCCATTTTCTCATTACAGTCTGAAAATATTTAACACCATTCAAGGACCTCCTGTATATTTATTTATATTTGTTTATAATAGACAATGATTTCAATTAATCATTTAAAAGGTTCATTTACAATGGAATAAGATAAAAAATGTCATACAAGAAGTAAGAGATTAACTAACCGAAGCAAGCAATAAAATTGTTAAGAAGTTCAAATGCTGTGAATGAGTAAGGAGCCAGTATTTTGTTTGCGTTAGGAAATCTGAAATAATTCCTTCATTCTGAGAAGAGTCATCATCAAATTCATCCATGACATTGACCTTCCTCCCTGACATGCTTGCTGCATTGGATAGCGATTAGTTTATCAAACAATAAAATAGATATGTAGTTCAAAACAAGCATAAGCAACAGTTTAGACAAGAATCAACTTGCTTAGGTAATAACATAAAATTACTGACATCACATAGGCAACAAATGCAGATCTGGCATTGAAACCACGTTACTCTTTTGTTCATACACTTCTATTTGGTTTAGTGTATCTCAGAAAGATCCTTTCAATTAATGCAAAAGGATTAAAACGATTTATCTTTTTCAGCACTGTTAGGAAAGTTTTATAATTGGTGAAAATATTAACTTGAAACGTTATCTTGGAATGCTCAATTGCAGACACCCAGGGATCTCTGTAAAGGATGGTCACATAGACTATGGTTAAAAAACATATACAATCGTGGCATTTGGTAATTCACGAGAAAAATGTTGGTGCGTGTACTGTTACTTGATTGTACTTATTCTCGTGAATTACCAAAGTATACATGTGAAAGCGCAGGGACAAGCAAATTCCCAAGCCAGAAAAAGAAAACAGACCTGCTCTTGAAATAAAATATGGTGGAAGCTCCCCAATGGCAGTACCGACACCCCAAAGGATAGCCTCTAGCTGGATCTGAGGGAGTATGCTGCTGAGTGGAACCGTAACTGATGAGTCAGGAAGAGGTGAAAATATCGGTGACCCAAAATTAGAGCATTCCTTTTCAAGCCATGAAGGATCTCTATTCAATTGTATGGTGTCATATGGTGCTGCTTTCAGGTCAACTCGACCACATTGCACAGCCTTTATAGTAAACAGTGCAATGTGGGGGCCAAGATACATCACAAATGTGTGCAAACCAGAACCTGAGAAAACAGCACTGAATTTAATCATGCAAGGTGGATATATGATTCGTCTGGAGTAATAATACAAATTTTAACTTAAGAAGCCAGAAAAAAATGTCACAAGAAATGACAAATGGTTACAAAAAAAATTTAAAAAATAAGAAAAATAAATAATAAACAAGCAATGTACTACAAGTACCAAATAACCAAATCAAAATTCCACTTACCTAGTCCGATCGATGACGCAACACCAAGTCCAACCCACCAAAGCCCAAATCTGAAATAATGCAGAAACTCCTGAACATGCTGCATGACAACCAAAAAGAGAAATCATGCAATTTCTGAAAGAAAAAAGAACACTTGAAATAAAAAAGGAATAAAGGGAAAACTTGTTAAACATATTCAGTGATACTTCAAAAAGGTCATCCATCACTATAGGATGTAATGACCCTAAATAATCATCGAAGTTAGATATTGCTATTGGGTGTTCTCCTTTCTTTTATTTTTCCATTTAATAGCGAGATATCAGAATTTTCATCTGTAGACTCTTATTTATAATAGCAGAAACTTCTTTATAGATAAATGTGGGTTTGAATTTTTGTTGATATTTTTTATTCGTTCATAGTACGGTAGTCTCATGGTTTCTTGGAGTAGAAACCAAGTTCATCATTATGGTCACCGGCTATAGTCCATAACCCAAGAAACTGGATAAATTCTTTTTTTCAATTCCTCTAAATGTTGACTCATGCATCAGTGAAACGATATTTCATTTCCACATCTCCTACAAATTCAAAATCATGTTTTTCATATAAAAAGTTCAAATGAACTTTAGAAGTATGATAACTTGCCTAGGAAACACGGACACTTCGTCAAAGACGCCATGTTGGTATCGTACACAGACGCCTACTGGACACTTGTTGGACATGTGTCCAACACTCCAGAGGCTTCTTTGACAAAGCGTCTGGACACTTGTTAGAAATTCAAAATCATGTTTTTCTTATAAAAAGTTCAAATGAACTTTAGAAGTATGATAACTTGCCTAGGAAACACGGACACTTCATCAAAGAAGCCATGTTGGTATCGTACACAGACGCTTACTTGGTGGCGTGCCATGTTTTTTCTAATGGTTGCAGGACACTTCCTGGGCACTTCTAACCATTCTTAGGTATGCAAAGGACTTCTTTCTAACGATATTAGGGAGGTGTCTTGGTACATTTGAAAAACATTTGCTTGTTCGTAATATGTTGCTTATTATTATTTTTGCATTAAATGTTAACTTATGATGTAATTTTTACTTTTTAGAATATGTTATTTATTTATTTTTTAATATATCGTCATGTTCCTTGGCATGTATGTGTCCTATTTTTTTTAGGATTTGCCATTTCTGAGTGTGTGTGTGTCTCGTCTCATATCCATGCTTAATGGTAAATCACTAAGCTATAAACATTTAAAACAGTTTGAGTACCTTTTCATGAGGGCCATCTACAGCAAGGAGGAGGAACCCCAAAGCCACAAACAAGATACTTAATGTAAAAAACCAACCACCTCTCTTCAGAACATATAAAAGTGATTTCTGCAGATATGATGAAGTTGCCATGATGAATAAATACAATGTCTTTAAGGGCTGTGTTGTCAGTGTCAAATTCTCTAGATCCAGTCGATGTTTTTCACGAATATCTGTACAAATAGAACAAGATCATAAATATTAAACTGCAAATAAAAAGAGCTCTGTCTATAAAATAGAACGTTGCACCTGAATCAAAAAAGAACTAATAAGTAAACTATATCAAAAGAAACCGACATTACTTCAAAGATCAATATTAACTCGAGGGTTTCAAGAGAAAAATGAGGTTGTCGTGTAAACTCATTAGAATTCAAAATAGCAGCAGCAGTGCAGACTGGAAACATTTGGAAACTTAAGGCAACTTTAGTGTTCCCATGTATGTGTTCTTTTTTATAAAAATGTTAGCCAAATTAGCTTACACGCACCAAAAGAACCAAACCATTTTCGTTGACTTTACCAAGGACAATATGAGGAAGGTCTATGCTGAAGTTAAGAACAGGTCTAGCAGACAACTAATAAGCACTTCAATAAAAATGCTATAACTTGATAGTTGCAAAATCATCTTCAGAAATCAAGTGGTACATTAATATTGGATCTACAAACAAACCAGAAACAAGCCCAGTAGACAACACATAAGCACAAACTTGACAGTTTCAAAAAACATCTTCAGAATGCAAATAAGTCTTGGATCTACAAACCAGAGGCACTGAAAATCCATGCCATCAACCAACAGTAAAAAGGATGAAGTTCTGGACCTATTTTAATCCATTTAACCTGTAACTAAAAGCAAACCCCCTGCTACCCATGGAATACATCCTGTAGTTGGTTTTTTTTAAATTTCAACCGAAACTAATTAAAACCTAATATTCTATAAGGCAAACAACCTTAGCAAGTATTTAATGAATCAATAAAGTTCAAGAGAGAATTCTCGTGTATTAAACACGGTTGGTGACAGTTTGATTGTGAGTCAATCTAGTTGGTCAAGTCTTCTCCTGTAACTATACAGATATCTAAGCGTTTTATCACCCCTCCATATTTGCAGAATGGATGGCTTCTTCCATGGATTTCTAGAGTAACAGTTGTAAAGTCAGGATTAAAAATATTCAAAAAACATTAGATATTAAAGTGAACTTTCCACATATTTTCAGCACAAAAGGAAAAACTCATTAGAATAGACAAACAAGGAATACAGATGCTTGACTAATTATTAGCAATTCAAAATCGTCAGAGTGATAACAAAAAGAACAAAGGCCTCTTCCTTCCCAAAAGTTAATCAGCCTAACCAGCTTCCTTCGTTGCCCCATCATCATCATCATCTCCAACAACTCCTCCACCCCCTCCCGCTTTCACAAATTTTTCAACCAAAGATTCCCTTTTTTTATGTTCAACATCCACAAAAACATTCCCCAAAATCAAAATTTTTACACATTCCCCTAACAACTAATAAAACTCAATTAAAAAGAACAACAACAAACAGCAGCGAAGTTCCTCGCCAAATCACCTGAAACCAACTTATCATCCTCATCCTCATCACCAACACCAAACGAGGACGACGACGAAGACGGCCGCTCCAGCTTCAAATCTCCCATCTTTCACGTCCCCCAGCGAAAACACAAATCCCCAAAAAGGGTCTTTCTTCCTTAAAACCCGGAATGCGAGGCCCAGGGGGCGGAAAAATAGCCAGCACAGAAACCGCCAACAGAGGAGAGGGGTTTCCTCCGGATCTACCCAAAGATCTGCATTTCTTGGCGTCAGGGGGTAAAGGTTACAGAAGAAGAGAAGCGAATAGAGGAAAGTTGCTTGTTCTCTTCCCTCGTGTATGGGACACTGGTGGCGGTGGGAGTACACGAAAGCAGAAGCCAAAGAGTGGGACCCGACAAAGAGGTGGGTTATTTATAGATGTGATCCACACGGAATGGGATTAGTTGCTTCAATTTGATGGTTGTTTCTTTTTTTAATTTTTTATTTTATTTTTGAGTATTAATTTTGTGGTTGTTATAGCTGTGCATTGTTTTTGTTTTTCTTCTTATAGCTGTGGTGTCGTTTCCATTATAACACTTATCATCTTGTATGGATGGCGTTGCGCTCTTCAATGGTTCATAGGCTGGATTCATTGATGTTGGTTTGCGTTTTAATGACGTGATTTATGAGTATTTTTGGTAATTAATAAACAAAAAAGGTTTTCTTTTGAATATATTGTCCTTCTTATTGTATATCTGTAATTTCTTTAAGAATGGTAGATTCGTTACGATGGGAATGACTATTGTGGTAGATACCCATAACTTGTCGGATTATTAATATGATTACTCAACTCTTGCTTGTGTGATGGAAACACATTGGCCTACATTTCGTGCGAAAGTTGTACTAATGTTTTCTGGAGAAAAAATTTGCAGAAATTGAGCTCCCACACTCCCATAGGTAGGTTTTGATTCTGAATTCGTTGACAGTGGTGGCTCTCATGGTTATACTTAGGAAGTGCTTCTCTAAATAACTGTTTAGTTCAACTTTTTACGAGAAATTCGATTTTTGCAAAAGTCGATTTCCAAAAGTTTATTAAAACATGGAAGCAAAAAGAGTGTGAGTAATGGTCATTGAAACGGCTAAGGAGAACCGTTGGAGGAAGGGCAGAGGAGTGGTCAAGGTCCCTTATAAATAGAGGAGAAGATAGAAAGGAAAGAGACACAGAAAAACTTACAGTGATCTTCCTCCTTGACCATCGTCGAAGTCCCAAATCCTCGACGCCGGAATCTCTTACTTGACGACGGTCGAATACCAACAGTGGTATCAGAGCCAGTTCGTCCACCGTGCCGCGCTGTTCTGAGCTGCGCCCTCCCACTGACATCTCCCATTTCTCGCGGACAGATGCCCTCCACCGTCGCCAGACCTCGACGCCGATCGTCGTACCTGTCGCGCGTAACCTCGAGCCCTGTCTCCGATCTACGCCGCTGCCTCCCCGCGATCTCACCCCCCTCACCGCAAGCTCCCCGTGCGTGCCGCCGCTGCCTCCCCCTCCCCGCATGCCGCTGTTGCCTCCCCCTTCCCGCGCGTGCCACCGCTGCCTCCCCCTCCCCACGCG
>JAMKQA010034144.1:0-28100 GCA_024699735.1 Posidonia australis | reverse complement strand
TTTGGTGTTTCCGAGTCTTGTCTCTCCTTCCGGATTCACCATTTTCGCCGTGACTGTATCGGACCTCCCAGTGTGTTCCCGCACACCGGAGTCAGGTTTTGGTGAACCGCGCCCCAGGGGTTCCACCGGCATGGTCACAACCATACTCTTGCTTTTTATTTTATTCATTCTTTGTTCCTTCTCCCTCATAGGCATGTGGGTTTTCCCTATCCCTAGCTTGGAGGTAATTGGTACCTGGTCTATGGTGGGGAGCTGTTGTTGTTTAAAGGGTTGGCTAGGCCCTTTTGGAACATGTCTTCTAGGTATTCAATTTGACTCCTCTCCAAGATAAATTTCAGAGACAGAGCTACTCGTCATGCCTTATTCTTTAGGGCTAACTTCTATCTGCGAATTCTATCTTCTTATTCTTTTATGCCCTTTCACAGATATATATTTTTTGTTTTATTGTCACACTCTCATTCTCACCCCTAACATTTTATCTCCCTCTCAGAGGTGTAGGGTCCTTGAGCGGCTTGGATACTTCGCCCAATTCACAATCGAAGGAGGCTCCCTCTCTCCCTATGTTCCTGAATAGTATCTACTTGAGGAGGTGCTATAGATTCCCAACATTGGCAAGCTTTCCGCTTATCATCACCAGGCTAAGATCCATGCATGCGATGATAAAAAACATCGGCCTATATACGCATATACTGAATGGGGGGTTAGTATGTGCTGTGATTTAAAGCTACATGGATGTAGGAAGAACACAAATTCATGTATGCATGAAGGGAGGTGTTAGTGTCGCAAAGTTAGGACACACAATTTATGATCACTAATAGTACTTTTTCAGGTATCATGAATTGACTGGCTCTAACTGTTCGATGCAGCCCATGTCCTCAAGGATGATAGCTCCTACGGATTAGACTTGCTTGATGACGAATGGTCCATGCCAGTTGGGCCTGAACTTGCCACGACTATCAAGGAGATGTATTGCTCTTAAGACTAGGTCCCCTGGCAAAAAGCCTCTTGGTTGGACCTTCTTCTGATAAGCTTTGGCCATGCGCTTCTGATAGCATTGTGCATGATGCATAGCTTACAATCAATGCTCATCTATCAAGTTCAGTTGAACTAGGCGGTCCTAAATCCACTCCGCCTCTTCCTGCTCTGCTTCTTTCAGGACTCTGAGCGATGGTATCTCCACTTCTATTGGTAGGACTGCTTCCATACCATACACCAGAGAATATGGAGTCGCCCCTGTTGAGGTCAGGACTGATGTTCTATAAGCCCACAGAGCGTATGGGAGCTTGTCATGCCAGTCCTTATGTGACTTCGCCATTTTTTTAAGAATCTTAGTTAGATTTTTATTGGCGGATTCTACTGCACCATTCATCTGAGGGCAATATGGGGAGGACTCGTGATGCCAGATATGGAACTCCTGCAGGAAATCCTCAACCTTTTCGACTATGAAATTTGTCCCATTATCGGAAATGATGGAATACGGGACCCCGTACTGGGTGATGATGTTATTTCTGATGAACTTTTCTGTCACGGAGGCGGTCACTGTCTTGTAAGAAGTTGCCTCCACCCATTTTGTAAAATAATCAATTGCTACTAAGATGTACTGATGTCCATTGGGAGCTTCTGGGTGGATAGCTCCTATGACTTCTATTCCCCATGTGGAGAAATGTTAGGGTGATGACATGCTGTGGAGCTGTTGTGGTGGTGCATGAATAAAATTGCTATGGACTTGACAATTATGACATCTTCACAAAAACTTGCAGCAGTCCGTCACCATGGTTGACCAGAAATAACCTTGTAGCATTATTTTCTTGGCCAATAATACTCAATTCATGTGAGGCCTGCATGTCCTGGCATGCACTTGCAACATTACTGTATCGGCCTCCTTTTTATCAAGACAGCGTAGAAGCATCTAATTGTAAGACCTCCTATAAAAGTGACCCGCTCCAAGCACATATTTTGAGGCCAGTCGGATGATAGTCTTTCTATCTACCACCGAGGCATCTGGATGGTGACTCCCGGTTTCCAGGTAAGCCCTGATGTCATGATACCAGGGGAGCTCTGCTGTGGAATCCACTTCATCTATGCTCATGCAGTGTACCGGCTGGTCTGTGCAGGTTACTGACACTTTCATTGTGTCATCCTCTAGTATGGACAACCAGGATGCAAGAGTGGTTAGTGCAACTGCGTAAGCATTCATGGCCCTGTTCATAAAGGGAAAGCATATCTCCTCAAACTTGGCAATAAGCTTCAAGAGATGATTATGGTATGGAACCAATTTCAAGTCTTTGGTTATCCAAATGCCATTAACTTGAGAGATAACTAAAATGGCATCACCGTGCACATGTAATCTCCATGCACCATGTTCTAATGCTACTCGCAAGCCAGGAATACATGACTCGTACTCTGTCACATTATTGGTGCACACAAAGGTTAACTTTCGAGCAAGCGGGATCATCTATACATGTGGAGTTTCCAATAATGCACCGATACCCATGCCTCCCCTGCTAACTGCGCCATCAAGGTAGAGTTGCCACTGACCTTTATCTCGAGGGACTACCAGCTCTTCTTCTTCCATGGTGAACAATATATCCTCATTAGGGAACTGAGTCTGCAAGGGTTGGTACTCTAGCAAGGGCAGGTCTACTAAGTGATCTGCCACAGCCTGTCCTTTCATCGACTTCTGAGTGGCAAAAGTGATGTCAAACTGAGATAAAAGCACTTGCCAATTGAAACATCAACCAACCAATGCTGGCTTATGAAATAGGAATTTCATAGGATCATGTCGGCACAGTAATAGAACTGGATATGCCATCATATAGTGCCTTAAGCGCTGTGTGACCCAAACGAGGGACCAGCGAACTTTCTCAATTGCGGTGTACTTAACTTCCCAATCATTGAACTTTTTGCTCAGATAATAAATGGCCCTCTCATTGCGACCTGTTTCATCATGGTGACCCAAGACTACGCCCATTGAATGCTGTGACACAGAAAAGTAAAGCAACAGAGGACGCCTTGGTGTCAAAGGAACTATGACTGGTGGTCTTACCAAGAGTTCCTTGATTCTGTCTAATGCTTCTTGGCACTCCTTGCCCTAACGGATCTGTGCATTCTTTCTCAGGAGCTTGAAGATTGGCTCGCAAATTGGTGTCAATTGAGCGATGAATCGAATGATATACTGCAACCGCCCCAGCAACCCTCTGACTTCTTTCTCTATTGTTAGGGGAGGCATCTCAATGATGGCTTTAGCCTTGCTCGGATATACGTCGATTACCCATTGGCTAATGATGTACCCCAGCAGTTTGCCTGATGACACACCAAATACGCACTTGTTAGGGTTCAATTGCAGCTTATACTTTCTCAAACGGTTAAAAAGCTTCCACAAACAAGTAATGTGTTCTTAATGCTCTTTCAACTTAGCAATCATATCGTCCATGTAAACCTCGATGTCATGGTGCATGAGATCGTGGAATAAAGCTGTCATTGCCCTCTAATATGTGGCCTCGGCATTCTTGAGCCCAAATGGCATAACTCTGTAGTAGAACACTCCCTATGGGGTAATAAAGGACGCTTTCTCCATGTCCTCTTCTGCCATTCGGATTTGATTGTATCCTAAAAATCCATCCATGAATGACAACATTTTGTGTCCTACAGTGTTGTCTACCAATACATCAATGTGTGGGAGTGGAAAATCATCCTTTGGGTTGGCTTTGTTTAAGTCTTTGTAATCAATACACATTCAGACTCGACCATCTTTCTTGGGTACCAGAACCACATTCGCTAACCATTCTAGGTAAAGGACGACCTTCAGAAAGCTAACTTTGTGCTGCTACATTATTTCCTCCATCAATTTCAAGAGCAACTGTGGTCGCCATCTACGCAATTTCTGTTTGACTGGCTTGACGTCAGGTTTAAGTGGTAATGTATATACCACTACCTCGATGTCCAGCCCAACCATGTCATTGTAACTCCAGGCAAAGATATCCGCATATTCGCGGAGAAGCTCAACAAGTTCTGCTCTGGCCTGTGTTGTGAGTCTGGCGCTTATCTACACTTCCTTGCCATCTTCACTAGTGCCAATATTCACGGTCTCAGTTTCTTCTTCTACATGCAGGTTCAGGCTTTCAAGATCATCATCGTAAGGCTGGAATTCTAATGCATCGTAACTTTCCTCTTCCACTTCAGCATCATCTTTTTCTCCGTATGAAATAAGCTCGGGAATGACTTCATGTTGGCATGACAGATCTATGTCTTCAAATGTGCACACTTTCTCAGCATTCTGCCCTTGATGGTGCCTTAGAATGGTCACTTTAACCCTAGTTTTCTTATATGCACCTCTAATGATTTCTGGTTCTGCCATTTCCGAACTTGTGTCCGACTGTTCCTCTTCTGGTAGACAAAAGCTTTCAATTTCATGATGTCTTTGTACACCTTGTACAATAGGTGGGCAACTGTCCTCTGTCTGACTGATATGAGTGCAGCTGCCCGAGTTCCCTCTCGAGCCTAACTCAAGATATTATTTTTTTTGGACCCCACTGCTCATGTGGGGCCAAGACTAATAGTACCACCTAGACCTGCCTCCCTACTGATAGGAGATAAACTCCTCTGGTCTAGCGTTTAAGGATCTATTCTCCTCCAGTGTCATGATAGCGGACTGACCCTGTGCAACTGCCTGCTTCATAGTGTACTCTGTCAGTATTGCCTTTCCTTTCTTGTGCCTAAGCTCACTTTGCGCATCCTCAACTAGTACCGCCAATTGCTCTTGAAATAGAACTTCCAAATCACTGAGCAGGCTATCCACGTTTGCTACCACAACATTCCCCTCTTCTTCATTGGAAGCGAAATCCACATAATAGGCACTGGTAGTTTTTAACACCTCAAGTGCTAATTCTGACTACCCTGGCTGCAACCCCTTCAAAACTGACTGCTGCTCTAATGCTATTACTGCTACATCTACCCTCATTGAATCCCAGACTACAACTGGATTTGTAGAAAGACCCTCAGCTAACTCTAGAGGTGGCAATGCCAGCATAGCTATCCCTGATGACATGGATGACATCGAACCCCTTCCGTAGTCCATAATTTCATCCTCTGAGTAATAATCCTCTACACATATCCATTCTGGCCCATCAACTGGTTTGTCCGACTCAGGCACTGCAAGCACCAAACTCCAATTGGGATCCAACAATCCTACACTAACAAAGTTATTTAAATCTCGTGGAATAACGACCTTTTGGAACTTACGACGCTTCGCATATCCATCTTGTGGTTTTTGCTTGTATCCCAGTCCTTCAAATTCACATCTTCTCTCTGCAGCAATGGGTTCGACGATTCCTTGGCCATTCTACCTGAGAGGTGCTCCCATCTCGTATCCCCATCTCTGACATAGATTCTTGACCAACAAAAAGGGGTTACCAAAAGCGGCAAAATGACTGGCACGCTCGAGAATCGGAATAAAATTGACCGGTTCAAAATTGTCGACACGGTAGAGCACATCAGACGGTTTGGTGTCAAAATGGACAATATGGAGCGACACTAAAGAGACTTCTTCAACCCTCTCCTTTTCAAGGTTTTCCGCCATTACAACAACAACGTCCTTGTTCCAGCGGAACTTAATCTTACGGTGAAGGGTTCAGGGGATGACCTAATGCTTGTGGAGCCAAGGGCACCCAAGCAGAAGATTGAAAGACGACTCGAGGTCAACAAAATAGAATTCGACCTCGAAACGAGTAGGAACAATGATTAAGGGAGTGATCAAGATCCGCATGGCGTCATGGTGCGTGGAACCCTACACATGTCGGTAAAATTGGGATTCTTAGAGCGTGGAGGTCATCTTGACCCTGGGTAGCTCCCTTGCCTTGCCGATGCTGGCTGGTAGACTGGCTCGGCGGTGGTAGTGATTTGTGATGTGCGTGGTGCTCTAGGTGCAAGGGAGTAAACAACCTGATTCCGAGCAGGCGAGCTCACCACATTGGCTGGCATAACAGGAGCTCCCACGTATGCCACAGCATTCCTAGCAGAATCCTTCTTCCGACCGTAACTGGTGCTGGATCCATTGTTGCCACTATTGTTGTTGCTGATTCCGCCTAAGGCCATAGTCTGCTTTACGAATGCTGCTAACGGAATGAAGCTTCTGCTATTTAGTGAGCTCTCAACACGGGTGCCAACTTTGATCAGGGATGCAAGGATAGTATAGGCTGGATGCTTAGCAGAGCCCTAGTGGTTAGCTGTGCCCCTCGAGTCTTATTTTAATAGACTCTTCGTCAGAATGTCTATCATGCACTTGTGAGGCGAGGGCTTGCCAGCGTCTGACATACTCCTCGAACGGCTCATGGGGCTTCTGCTTGGTGACGACTAGTTCCTCATGCTTTGGGACCATGTCGAGGTTAAAAGAGTACTGCTCCAGAAAATCTTGGCTTAGATCATTCCTGGTCATTATGGTGGACATATCCAGCGATGTGAACCATTTTAGAGCTAGACCTGTAAGACTTTTCTGGAGGAGACGAATGAGATGTCTCTCATCAGCCTGTAGCCGAGCGAGATCACTACAGTATGCCCAAAGGTGTGAAATTGGGCAGCCTTTCCCATTATATTTCTCGAATTCCGGGATATGGAAGTTCGGAAGGAGTATTGCCTCTAGGAACTAGCGGAGGTCCCGAAAGGAGAAAGACTGGTGGTCCCTGCCCTACACTTGTCGTAGAGCTTTCTCCAGGTCATTCATCTGGGCGAAAAGTGCATTGGGAGTTGCTGCTAACATTGAGTGTGCAACAGGGTTGGGTCTCGCGTACGCTATGTCTATAGTACTCGTGTGCTCCTCCAGATCTATCACCTCACCACCTGGTGCCGTGGCGTGATGACCAGCATTCCCGTGCATGTGCGCTATTTTGTGGTGGTGTGCATGTTGAAGCTTGGCTTCAGTCGTCTTCCCTGGTGACAGTTAGTAGGCTCGACTTCAGCAATCTTCTGGTGGAGGCTTCCGCAGCAGCTGGAGTGGGGATTTGAGGGGTGGAGAAGTATGAGGGAGGTCTAGGGAGGAGAATCCAAACTTCTAGGACCAGGGTCAAGCCCTGTACCAGCACCCCCACCTAGGCCACCGGAAAACGACTCTAGTGAGGCCTAGGGGCTGATTCCAACTAGAGGGGGCCTCTGGCCCTGTTGGAATCAAGCATGGAAGACAAGGGGAGTCCTAGGGAACTATAATTGAAGTGAATAGAAGTCTAAGAAGGGCATACCTGGTCTAGCAACGTGCTCTTCCTTCGTTGCTCGCCGGAAGTGGCTGAAGGCTCTGGCTCCTCGCCTCCGCAAACCTCCTCTCTCTCGCTCTCTTCTTCTCCTTCTCTGTCGCTCTTTTCTTCTTTCTCTGTTCTCTTTTCTCTTTCCTTTTTTCACAATTCACACTACTGCTCCTTTTACTGGTGAAGCTCCGGTGGCTGTAACAACCTGTAACAAACTCAACAAAATCCTAACAACTAACCAACTCTGTAACAAACTAAGAAGCCTCCTAACAGACTAACCACTTGTAACAACCTTGCTGTCCCCCGCGCACCCCGCTACCTGCCCAAGCACCGACAGCGATCGATGGTCGTGATAAGGGAACTGGCCAGGTGCTTATGTCCAGTGTGGCTGTCTAGTGCGCCAGATAGGTGCGCAAGAGAGGTGCACCTGTCTAGTGTGCCAGATAGGTGCGCTAGAGAGGTGCACCTGTCTAGTGCGCCAGATAGGTGCGCCAGCATGGCCCTGGTTCACGGCTTAGATCATTTGCTATTGGGTTTGGTGTTGTTAGGCCATGGGACTAAGCCAGGGTTTGAGTTTATTGGTGATCAAAAGCCCAGCTACCACAACTCCATCCTGCGGACTTGCAAAACTGGGGTGTCAACAGATGCCCCTCCTTGAGCTAGGTCGGAGGACGAGTGGGATAGAGACTGATGCTCAGGGTTGACAAAGACACCCCGTCTGAAGTTGTAAAAAGAGTTAGCTAGAATTGAAAGGCGTAGGAGGAGGCACCGAGATTCATCCTGACGGACCGAACTGTGGATGGGAGTATCTAGATTCCGGGCGGTAGTCTAGAAAGATGGAAAAGGGAAGCCTTGAATCCATCCATCATGATTGGAATTCATAGGCGATGGAGGTGGCATCGAGATTCGTCCTGACGGACCGAACCGCGGATGGGAGCATCTAGATTCCTGGTGGCAGTCTAGAATGATGGAAAAGGGAGGCCTTGAATCCGTCCATCAGGATCGGAATTCAAAGGCGAGGGAGGAAATTCCTCCCCACCTGGCACAAAAGTTGAGAAGACTACATCCGTCTAGGCCACGACAACAAAACGAGATACTCGACTATTATCTGGGTGGTCCCCAGTGCCAAACCGACAAGCAAACGAAAGTAGAATCCTGCACCAGTCATGCACATGTTGTCGTGATGGCGACTTCTGTTCCGCATCAACCATAAGCAATCAAACAAAAAGGCCAGAAACGTTCTGATGAATTTTATTACCAGAGTCAACAGAGTGATCACATGTATTTAAGCTTGCAAAGAACCAGTAACATGACATGTCTGTTAAGAATCTATGTCATTTCTAGATCTCTTAGAGCCCGAGGCTTTGGCAAAGAGCACGGCTCGGGATGGTGCTGCAGATTGGCCAGGCCTCTTCAACTTTGGCTTCATACCCTGCTATGCAACTCTTTCCCTCTATGACTACAAGATCCTTCGATCATATGGAGCCACTGAGTAGGCGAGAGAGCTCCTTAGTCATCGTATAAGAGCTTAGAGGGTATTCTTGGAACCGTGTTGGCATTTGCCCCTGAACAAAGGCATCGTGTTGGTAACCGAACTGCCGCATCACACGAACTGGGTGATATTCAACTCCACCAATCAACCCTGGCAAGAAGATAAGTTGCATGTTAGCTGTGTTGAAGAAGGCCTCAAAGTTATGAGTTGCCAAAGGAATAATGCACAAGACGATTTTCTGTTCTGTCAAGCTTTCTAAACGCTCGTACTCCTTCTAAACTGAGGTGTGCATGCGCGCATGGCCACTTTGATAGTAGGATTCAAAGGTTGATCGCTGTGAGCGTAAGATTACTATTCCCAGATGTGCAGCCAACCATACCGGTACAAAAGCTCCATAGCCAAAAAAGTGTCAGCAGCGGCGCAGTGATCGGTCCAGAGCCTGGTAAGTTTCTGTCATGATGACTGGGGCCAAATCTATTTGTCGGGTAACAACTGCCAAAGCGATCTCAACGACTTCAATGGTTACAACCATCTAGCCATGGCTGAAATTCAGTTCTCCCAAGAAGCGGACAACAAAGCCTTTCAACCAAAGCTCATCATTAAGGGAGGTGCGCATTCTGGCTACTTTGTCAAAGTAGGCTAGCTGTAGCTTTGGAGAATGTCCATCTGAACAGCTGAGCTGACAACAACAATCACTGGTGGATAAGCCAGTTAGCTCGCTCAAAATTGAAGAATACCCATTACGTCGCATAAACACGGTGGGTCCCAGGAACCTTTGTAGACCACATATTATGTGGACCTCCTCCTAGGTTGGGGTCAATTCGATCCTCCCAAAGCGGAATACATGATGTGCTGGTTTCCAAAATGGGGCAGCCGCACACAGATAGTATCGAGAAACCTCCACCATTGCGATATCCAGAAGCCTTGAAGAGATTCCCTAAATCCGCAGCATGTCATGATAATATTTAGTCAACTGCTTGATCCATGCTTGGAGAACGTCTGAGCAGTGTGTGGGCACCGCCATCGTTGGGAAACCCATGATCTGTACGGTGTTTCAGCTTTCCTCGGCTCAAGAATCCTCAGAAAGGGCAAACGATCTCCTACAAGACATGCTCAAAACATGGTTTTAGAAAGAGACTTCAACTTTGCTTCAGTCAACAACACTTTGCAAAATCAAAGCAAAAAGATACAGCACAAAGGTATTGTAAGAATCAGAGAGACTAGCCCAAAGTTGTGAACTATAGCTGACTGAACAAAAGAGTTGCTGAGCAGACTAAATCTTGTGCGCAACCCTGAGGGAAGGCCCTAGTTATCAGCCAGTTTTGAGCAGGTACCCAAGTAATGAGATATGGCCATCAAACTCGGGGGATTGGGATTATTTGATGACTGTGCCTCTCGACAGATTACCGGGATCTTCGACTTACGGAGCAGCTGACATGCCTCTGGTCGAACATTGGCTCAAAGCATCTAACCATAGGATAGCAGACATGACCATGGTTTGACATGGACGACTCTTAACAAGTCAGAGCAGCTTACATGCCCCTGGTTGAGTACTGGCTTAGTGTGTCTAACCATAGGACAGCTGACATGCCCCTGGCTTGACATGGATGGCTCTTAACCAGTTAGAGCAGCTAACATGCCCGTGGTTGAGTACTGGCTCAGTGAGTCTAACCATAGGACAGCTGACATGCCCTTGGATTGACATAAGTGGCCCTAGCCGACGAGAGCAGCTTACATGCCCCTAGTTTAGGAGATGTCCTCCAGATTCTCTTAGACTGAAAGTCATTGTCACATCCTTGCTAAGAGGATCGGATAGTACTCTGCGACACTTTTAGGATGATATTTGTGGAAAGAAATGCATGCATGTTGAATGATTTGTGGGATCTTATTGGTGCCCTCACCATTGGGATGCTTATCATCAAGTATACAAGGGAATGGTAACTCCAAACATCACGAGACTCTATTGAGGACCCTAGTTTTTTTGGGTGGCTCTCTGGAGATGCGACACTGTGTCTTGGACTCCGTTCCAAACCCCACTGGACCATACCCATGCTTTTTTATTTTATTCATTCTTTGTTCATTCTCCCTCATAGGCTTGTGGGTTCGCCTATCCCTAGCTTGGAGGTAATACGTACCTGGTCTATGGTGGGGAGCTGTTGTTGCTTAAAGGGTTGGCTAGGCCCTTTTGGAAAATGTCATCCAAGTATTCACTTCAACTCCTCTCCAAAATAAATTGGAGGGATAGAGCTACCTGTTAGAACATATCTTCTAGGTATTCACTTCAACTCCTCTCCATGATAAATTTGAGGGACAGAGCTACCTGTCATGCCTCTCTCTTTTGGGCTGACTTCATTCTGCAACTTCTGTCTTCTTATTCTTTTATGCCCTTTCACAGATATATATTTTTGTTTTATTTCTCACACTCGCCTTCTCACCCCTAACATTTTATCTCCCTCTGGGAGGTGGAGGCTCCATGAGCGGCTTGGATACTTCGCCCAATTCACAATGAATGGTGGCTCCCTCCCTCCCTAGGTTCCTGAATAGTATCTACCTGAGGAGGTGCTACGCATTCCCAACATTGGCAGGCTTATTCCGCTTACCATCACTGGGCTAAGAACCATGCCTGTGAATCATGAAAAAAATTGGCCTATATATTCATATACTGAATGGGGCTAGTATGTGTTGTGATGCAGAGCTACATGGATGTAGAAAGAACATGAATTCTTGTATGCATGAAGAAAAGTGTTAGTGTCGCACAGTGAGGACACATTGTTCATGAATTCACTGATTGTACTTTTTCAGGTAGCATGAAATGACTGGCTCTAACAGTTCGATGCAGCCCATGTCCTCAAGGATGACAACTCCTCTAGAATAGACTTGCTTGACCATGAATGGTCCACGCCAGTTGGGCCTGAACTTGCCACAACTATCAGGGAGATGTATTGCACTCAAGACCAGGTCCCCTGGCAAAAAGCTTCTTGGTCGGACCTTCTTCTAATAAGCTTTGGCCATGCGCTTCTAACAGCATTGTGCATGATGCATAGCTTGCAATCGATGCTCATCTATCAAGTTGAGTTGAACTAGGCGTCCTCAATCCACTCCACCTCTTCCAGCTCTGCTTCTTTCAGGACTCTAAGCGATCGTATCTTCACTTCTATTGGTAGGACTGCTTCCATACCATACACCAAAGAATATGGAGTCACCCCTGTTGAGGTCCGGACTGATGTTTTAAAAGCCCACAGAGCGTATGGGAGCTTGTCATGCCAGTCCTTATGTGTCTCCGCCATCTTTTTAAGAATCTTAGTTAGATTTTTATTGGCGGAATCTACTGCACCGTTCAACTGAGGGCGGTATGGGGAGGACTTGTGATGCCTGATATGGAACTTCTGTAGGAAATCCTCAACCTTTTTGGTTGTGAAATTTGTCCCATTATCGGAAATGATGGAATGCAGGACCCCGTACTGGGTGATGATGTTGTTTCTGATGAACTTTTCTGTCACAGAGGCGATCACTGTCTTGTAAGAAGCTGCCTCCACCCGTTTTGTAAAATAATCAATTGCTACTAAGATGTACTGATGTCCATTGGAAGCTGCTGGGTGGATAGCTCATATGACGTCTATTCCCCTTGTGGAGAAATGCTAGGGTGATGACATGCTATGGTGGTGCATGAATAAATCTGCCTTGGACTTGACAATTATGACATCTTCGCACAAACTGGCAGCAGTCCGTCTCCATGGTTGACTAGAAATAACCTTGTAGCATTATTTTTTGGCCAATAATACTCCATTCATGTGAGGCCCGCATGTCCCAGCATGCACTTGCAACATTATTGTATTGGCCTCCTTTTTATCAAGACAGCACTCAAGCATCTGATTGTAAGACCTTTTGTACAAGTGACCCGCACCAAGCACATATTTTGAGACCAACCAGACCATAGTCTTTCTATCTGCCTCCAAGGCATCCAGATGGTGACTCCTCATTTCCAGGTAAGTTCTGATGTCGTGATACCAGGGGAGCTCTACTATGGAATCTACTTCTTCTATGCTCATGTAGTGTACCGGCTGGTCTGTGCAGGCTACTCACACTTTCATTGTATCATCCTCTGGTATGGACAACCAAGATGCAAGAGTAGCTAATGCATCTGTGTAAGCATTCTTGGCCCAGTTCATAAAGGAAAAGCGTATCTCCTCAAACTTGGGCATCATCTTCAAGAGATGATTATGGTATGGAACCAATTTCAGGTCTTTAGTTCTCCAATTACCATTTACTTGAGAGATAACTAACATGGCATCCCATGCACATGTAATCTCCGTGGACCATGTTTTAATGCCGCTCGCAAGCCAAGAATACATGCCTCATACACTGCCACATTATTGGTGCACACAAAGGTTAACTTTTGAGCAAGCGGGATCATCTGTCCATGTGGAGTCTCCAACACAGCACCGATACCCTTGCCTCTCTTGTTAACTACGCCATCAAAGTAGAGCTTCCACTGACCTTTATCTCGAGTGACTACTGGCTCTTCTTGTTCCATGGCGAACAATATATCCTCATCACGAAACTGAGTCTACAAGGGTTGGTACTCTGGCAAAGGTAAGTCTGCTAAGTGATTTGTCATGGCCTATCCTTTCATCGACTTCTGAGTGACAAAATTGATGTCTAATTGAGATAAAAGCACTTCCCACTTGACACATCTACCCACCACTGCTAGCTTCCGAAACAATTTTTCATAGGATCATGTCGGCACAATAATAGAACTTGATATGCCATCATATAGAGCCTTAAGCGCTGTGTGACCCAGATGAGGGACAAGCTAACCTTCTCGATTGTGGTGTACTTAATTTCACAATCATTGAACTTTTTGCTCAGATAATAAATGGCCCTCTCCTTGCGACCTGTTTCATCATGCTGACCCAAGACTGCGCCCATTGAATGTTGTGTCACTGACAAGTAGAGCAACAGAGGATGCCCTAATGTCGGAGGAACTAAGACTGGTGATCTTGCCATGAGTTTCTTGATTTTTTCAAATGCTTCTTGGCACTCCTCTCCCCACCGGATCTGTGCATTCTTTCTCTGGAGCTTGAAGATTGGCTCGCATATTGGTGTCAACTGAGCGATGAATCAGCTGATATACTGCAACCACCCCAGCAACCCTCTGACTTCTTTCTCTGTTGTGGGGGGGAGAATCTCAATGATGGCTTTAGCCTTGCTCGGATCTACCTCGATTCCCCTTTGGCTAATGATGTACCCCAGCAGTTTGCTAGATGACACAACAAATACGCACTTGTTGGGGTTCAATCGCAGCTTATACTTTCTCAAGTGGTTAAAAAGCTTCCTCAAACATGTAATGTGTTCTTCAGGCTCTTTAAACTTAGCAATCATATCATCCACGTAAACCTCGATATCTTGATGCATGAGATTGTGGAATAAAGCTGTCATTGCCCTCTGATATGTGGCCATGGCATTCTTGAGCCCAAATGGCATAACTTTTTTGCAGAACACTCCCTAAGGGGTAATAAAGGACGTTTTCTCCATATCCTCTCCTGCCATTCAGATTTGATTATATCTTGAAAATCCATCCATGAATGACAACATTTTGTGTCCTGTAGTGTTGTCTACCAATACATCAATGTGTGGGAGTGGAAAATCATCCTTTGGGCTGGCTTTGTTTAGGTCTCTGTAATCAATACACATTCGGACCTGACCAACATTCTTGGGTACCAGAACCACATTCGCTAACCATTCTAGGTAATGGACGACCTTCAGAAAGTTAACTTTGTGTTGTTTCATTATTTCCTCCTTCAATTTCAGGAGCCACTATGGTCGCCCTCTATGTAGTTTCTGTTTGACTGGCTTGACGTCAAGTTTAAGCGATAATATATGTACCACTACCTCGACGTCCAGCCCAACCATGTCATCGTCACTCCAGGCAAAGATATTCATATATTCATGGAGAAGCTCAAAAAGTTTTGCTCTGGCTTGTGCTGTGTGTCTGGCACTTATCTGAACTTCCCTGACATCTTCATTAGTGCCAATATTCACAGTCTCAGTTTCTTCTTCTACATGCAGGTTTGGGCCTTCGGGATCATCATCGTAAGGCTAGAATTATGGTGCATCGTGACTTTCCTCTTCCACTTCTGCATCATCTTCTTCTCCATATGCAATAAGCTAAGGAATAACTTCTTCCTGGCATGACGGATCTGTGTCTTCGAAGGTGCCCACTTTCTCAGCATTCTGCCCTTGAAGGTGCTTTAGAATGGTCACTGTAACCCTAGTTTTATTGGATGCACTTCTAATGATTTCTAGTTCTGCCATTTCCAAACTTGTGTCCGACTGTTCCACTTCTGGTAGACAAAATCTTTCAATTTCATGATGTCTTTGTACACCCTGTACAACAGGTGGGCAGCTGTCCTCTGTATGACTGATACGAGTGTTGCTGCCCGAGTTTCCTCCTGAGCCTAACTCAGGATCTTTTTTTTTTGGACCCCACTGCTCAAGTGGGGCCAGGACGAATAGCACCACCTAGACCCGCCTCTTGGCTGATTGGAGATAAACTCCTTTGGTCTAGCATTTATGGATCAATTCTCCTCTAGGGTCATGATAGCGGGCTGACCCTGTGCAACTGCTTGCTCCTCAATGTACTCTGTCAGTATTGCCTTTCCTTTCTTGCACCTAAGCTCACTTTGCGCATCCTCAGCCAGTACCGCCAACTGCTCTTGAAATAGAACTTCCAAATCGCTAAGCACGCTATCCACCTATGCTACGACAGCATTCCCCTCTTCTTCATTAGAAGAGGAATCCACATAATAGGCACTGGTAGTTTTTAACATCTCTGGCACTGATTCCGACTACCCTGGCTGCAACCCCTTCAAAACTGACTGCTGCTCTAATGCTATTACTCCTACATCTGCCCTCATTGAATCCCAGACTGCAACTAGATTTGTAAAAAGACCCTCCACTGACTCCAGCAGTGGCAATGCTAGCATAGCTATCCCTCGGTGACATTGATGACGTCGAACCCATTCTGTAGTCCATAATTTCCTCCACTGAGTAATAATCCTCTACACATATCCATTCCGGTCCACTGACTGGTTTGTCTGGCTCAAGCTCTGCAAGAACCAAACTCTGATTGGGATCCAACAATCCTGCACTAACAAAGTTATTTAAATCTCATGGAATAATGAGCTTTTGGAACTTAAGATGCTTCACGTATCCATCTTGTGGCTTCTGCTTGTGTCCCAGTCCTTCAAATTCACGTCGTCTCTCTGAAGCAATTGGTTCGGCGATTCCTTGGCCATTCCACCCGAGAGGTGCTCCCTTCTTGTATCCCCATCTCTGACATAGATTCTTGACCATCAAAAAGGGGTTGCCAAAAGTGGCCAACTGACTGGCACGCTCGAGAATCAGAATAAAATTTACCTGTTCAAAATGATCGACACGTTAGAGCACATCAGAAGGTTTGGTGTCAAAATGGATAGTATGGAGCGACACTGAAGAGACTGCCTCAACCTTTTCCTTTTCAAGGTTTTCCGCCATCAAAACGACAATGTTGTTGTTCTAGCGGAAATTAATCATACAGTGAAGGGTTGAAGGGATAACCTGATGCTTGTGGAGCCAAGGGCGCCCAAGCAGAAGATTGAAAGACGGCTCGAGGTCAATAACATAGAATTCGACCTCGAAACAAGCAGGACCAATGATTAAGGTAATGATCAAGATCCCCAAGGTGTCATGGTGCGTGTTGTCGAATGCCGTCATTCCCTTCACTACTGGAGTAATGTCCTCCGATTTAAAGCCAACCTGGCTTGCGGTTCACAAGGGGTAGACGTTCAAACCGGCACCATTATCTACCAAAGTGAGAGGAATGCTGAAATTTTGGTATTGCACTGTGATGAATAGGGGCTGGTTATGATTAGTCCCTACTGGAGGAAGCTCGGAACTAGGGAAAGATATGACCACTGGCGTGGCTATCATCCCTACCATGTTCTCCAAGGCCGATGGTTGTATGGTTAAGAAAACATGAGCAGCCTGAAAAACACGGAGAAATGCCTCTCTATGTTCGACCGAAGTATGGATTAAGTCCCATATGGAGATGTCTGCTTTGACCTTTTTTAGCTGGGCAATGATGTCAGCTATAGGTGGGTCAACTTTGACGGTGGGGTTAACTCTTGTGACTGTCTCTTCATGGATTAGACTGGGACTATGGTTTTTTGCTTGGGAGGATGAAGTCACAGGCTGATTGGTTTTGTTTGCTAGGACCGGGGCCTTGTATACCTTTCCCGACCACGTTAGCTCAGCACACATTTCTATGGTATAACTATAAGGCATGCGGTGAGTATCCTGTGTCAAATTGATGACCACAAGAGCACAGGCTCTCAACTCCACTGGGATTGGCAATGTAGGTATTGGCGATTGGTGGGTTAGGTCATGCCTTGGTTTGGCTAATAGGCTAATTGTTGGTGGGGTGGATTGCATGGTAGGTCTGGTAGCCGTATGCCTCGGTTGGGCTATTAACTAGATCATATTGACTACAGATTTAGAAGCTTCAATGAAGTATTGACTCAGCTGATAGGAGAATGGTTCTGAAACATCATGGATGAGCACAGAAGGATCAAAAAGTTCAACCTCATCCAAAGAAAGGAAATAAACTCCATAGGTTCCGGGCACATGCTCATCTGCCACCTTCTTCCTACCGTAACCGGTGTTGGATCCATTGTTGCCACCGTTGTTGTTGCTGGTTCCGCCTGAAGCCAGTCTGCTTTGCGAATGCTACTAACGCAGGGAAGCTTCCGCTATTTAGTGAGCTCTCAACTCGAGTGCCAGCTTTAATCAGGGATGCAAAGGTAGTAATAGGCTGGATGCTTAGCAGAGCCCTAGTGGCTGGCTGTGCCCCTCGAATTATTATTTCGATAGACTCTTCGTCAGAAGTCTGTCATGCACTTGTGAGGTGAGGGCTCGCCAACATCCGACATACTCCCGAACGGCTCATGGAGCTTCTGCTTGGTGGCGACTTGGTCCTCACGCTTTGGGACCATGTCGAGGTTAAAAGAGTATTACTCCAGAAAAGCTTGGCTCAGATAATTCCAAGTCTTTATGGTAGACATATCTAGCGACGTAAACCATTTTAGAGCTGGATCTGTAACACTTTTCTGGAAGAGGCGAATGAGAAGTCTTTCGTCAGCCTGTAGCTGTGCTAGATCACCACAGTACGCCCGAAGGTGTGAAACTGGGCAACCTTTTCCATTATATTCCTCGAATTCTGGGATATGAAAGTTCGGTGGGAGTATCGCCTTTGGGAAATAGCAAAGGTCCCAGATGGAGAAAGACTGGTTGTTCCCGCCCTACACTTGTCATAGAGCTTTCTCCAGGTCATTCATCCTGGCGAAAAGTGCATTAGGAGTTGCTGCTGACATTGATTGTGCAGCAAGGGTGGGTCTCGCGTACGCTGTGTCTATAGCACCCGTGTGCTCCTCTAGATCTATCATCTCGCCACCTGGTGCCGTGGTGTGATGACAAGCGTACCCGTGCATGTGTGCTATTTGTGGTGGTGTGCATGTTGAAGCTTGTTCCTGTTGGAAGGGTATAGAAATGTTATGCTGTGTGGGGCGTGTTGTTGTGTGTGGGAGCAACAGGCAACGACTCATTTCACTCTTGGCAGTTCCCAGCCGTTGCTTGTACACCGGCAACGACTCGTTTCACTCTTGGCGGTTCGCAACTGTTGCCTGTACACCAGCAGTGTCTCGGTTCACTCTTGGTGGTTGCCAACCATTGCCTGTACACCAACGACGACTCGATTCACTCTTTGTAGTTCTTAGCCTCTACCTATACACTGACGGTGACTCAGTTCTATTATTTCAGCTTCCAGTCGCTTGTTCGCACATCAATTGCGGCTTGGTTCACCTTGTCTCTTCATGGTTTGGCTTGGTGCCCGGTTTGTCCGACCGCCAGCTATCTTGGGGCCAATAACCAGTACCATTTGGTTATTGAAGTCGTGAGGCCACCTTTCCATTTCCTTTTAGAGTACCGGATGGAGTCTAGATGGTCACATCTTCGATCCAGACGGACGAATCTCGGTGCCACCTCTTATCTTTGAATTCCGATCCTGACAGGTGGATTCAAGGCCACACCTTTTCCATCTTCTTCTAGACTACCAGACAGAGTCTAGATGGTCCCATCCAAGATTCAATCCAGATGGACGAATCTCCGTGCCACCCTTTTGTTTTTGAATTCCGCTTCAAACGGACGGAATCAAAGCAAACTATCTCTTCCTCATCACCTTGGGCTGGTATCCCAAACTACTTAGACGACATCAGTCATCAGTCACTTTGGGCTGATAACCCAAACTATCCTGTCGGTAGGTCTGTCAACTTATCATACTTTGTCACTCACTTTGCAAAACTTATAGTCTTACCTAGTATCCCTTTCCTTGGGCTGATACCATGAACTATCCGATTGATGACCGTCATATTGTCAGGAGTGGGCTGATGCCCCCAAACTATCTGGTTGACATCCGTCATCAGTCTTTCCTCAATCGGCAAGTCCGATATCTTGTTGTGCATCCTGTCGAGTCGAAAGGTCTGTCATTCTCTAGGTTCCCCCTGTCGTGCGACGAGCCCGGTAGTCTTGGCATCCCTTGGAACGACTCTGGAAATACCTCATGCTTCCCATCGTGAGCTGACTAGTTGCCTGCTTGTCACCATCATCATCCTTTGCATCAGCATCGCCCTCATGCATCACTCGACAATAGGGTCAACCCTTGCATTAGAATCTTGCATGGACCCGAGTCATGACTTTCGATGCATCCACCGAATAAGTGGTTCACGGCCCTACAGCAAATACTACTCTCTCGCAGAGTCAAGTGGGCTGTCATGTCAACCCTCAGCATCGGTTTCGATTCCACTTGTCCCTCGACCACGCTCAGGGAGGAGCATCTGTAAACACCTCGATTTTGCAGTCATTTGGTAGCAAGCTCCTCTGAAGACACTTTGGTTGCAACTACTATCTCTAAACCCTAACTTCACCAAAACCCTAAACCATCAAGCCCACGTAAGCCAACACAAGCCCATTCTGACCTAATCAAAATCAAAATCAAACAAAACTCACTTAAATCCACTTAAAATCCAATTAATCAAGAGAAAACCTAATTAAAACCAAAATTAAAAAAAAACTCATTTAAAACATTTAAAACCCTAATTAATCAAGTGAAAACCCTAATTAAAAGAAAAATTAAACAAAATCCATTTTAATCCACTTAAAATCAAAATTAATCAAGTGAAAACCATAATTAAAATCAAAATCAAATAAAATCAATTTAAACCACTTTAATCCATTTAATTTCAAGGAAAAAACCTAAATTAAACTCAAAACTTTAATTAAAATCCAAAAACCCTAATTAAACTAAAAACCCTAATTAAAATCCAAAAAGCCCTAATTAAACTAAAAACCCTGATTAAAATCTAAAAACCCTAATTAAATTAAAAAAACTCTTAATTAAAACCCAAAAAACTTAATTTAAACTAAAAAACTCTAATTAAAATCCAAAACCCTAAAAAACCCCTAAAATAAATAAAATCCAAATTTGAAGCCAATTAATTAAACCTTAAATCAAAAAATCAAAATAATTTAATTAAAACCACAAAAAACCTAAGTTAGATAAAGCTTTAAAATCCATAAATCCTAAAACACAAAAACCCTAAAAGAAAAACAATAATCCTAAAAACAATTTAATCTAAAACCAAGTAATTAAAAGTTAAATTAAAATCACAAAATCAAAACTTAATTAAAATCATGAACCTAATTAAAAACCTAAAACCAAAAATCAAAACCTAAAACCAAAAACTCAATACCCTAAAAAAACCCTAATTCAAAATCACTGAAGTAAACTCAAAACCCTAATTTGAATTAAAATCCAAATAATCTCTAATTTAAAATTTGTTAATTAAACCTTAAAAATCACAAAACCAGATTTAATCAAAACCCAATTTAAAACCTAAATCTAATACCCAAAACCCCTTAAAAAAATCCCTAAAAACAAAAACAAAGAAAAATCCAAAAAACCAAGTTTGTTTAGCCTAATTCAGCCATTACATTTTTCAATCAACAACTTAAGAGCAAAACAAATAATTCCGGCGATGATCCTCCCCGTAGCCAACTGACCTATCTCCCTCCTTCCCCACGACCTGGCCAACCGCCAGCCATGACCCTCTCCGCACCATCCACCTCTCTTAAAAACGTAGGATATCATCGGAGCCAGAAGGGAGGACCTGGAGGGACTAATCGGAGGAGAGAACCGAATACTGAGCGGAGGGAGGACCAGAGACTAGAGGAGTGAACTGAGAGATGCATGGAAACCCCGGAGAAGTCCAGCCAATTCGCTGAGCCTGAGACCAGCTCCTCCAGACTTTTCCCGCAGCCAAGGATCCCGACCACCATCGCCGAAGCATTAGCCTAGAGCACCGTCGCTGGCACACGATGAGACAGCCAGCTCATCCTCATGTAATTCTCCCACTTCTTGTTTAAATCGTGCTCCCTTAGTGCCATAGGGTCTTCCTAGGACGTCTAGATAGGACTTCACGGGGAGTAACCCTCTATACATCATCATCGTTCCCTCCGATGGTGGGTCTACGAAACCCAGCGAGGCTCGTGATTCCTGTGGTGCGGAGGGGCCCCTGAGGCCTCTCCTCTCTCTCCCTCCTCCTCCGTGAGCTCCATTGTTCAAAAGAGGCTTCCCTGGCCTCCTGTGGCCAGGAGAACATCACCGTCGCCCCTCTGCAACATCAGGCCACTGTCGTCGAATCCATTGAGTGGGTGGAGCATCCTACCAACGTCCCATCCAGGCCATTACCACTAGAAGCCTCTCTACGGTCCTCCGAAGCTCCCCGGGTCTCCATTGGACCACAACGAGGAGGGTACCCCAGGTCGTTCCAAACTCGCTGCGACTCCCTGAAGCATCACCAAGACCCCCCTGAGCTTCTTTGATGCTCGCCGCACCGAGCCACTGCTTTTGGAAGCACCACCGTTGCAACACTATCTCGGGGGAAGAACGCTGAAGAGGGAGGATTGACGGCACACTCCAGTTGTTGAGAGCCTTATCTGCACTATTGGATCTCTCCCCCATCTCCTCCTCCAGCTTCTCAGCCCATTAGATCGCCAATCAGCCGCCGGGAGGACTCAGATGTGCCTCCCAGGCCGTCGCTGCCGGCGATCTTCGAATTGCTAGTGGTAGCTATTTGAATTTTTAAGTTTATTTAAAAGCCCTTTAGTTTGTTTAAATGTTACAATTAGATCCTGGAATTTTTCTCTTTAACCCTTATATTTTCAATTTAAATTTGCGTTGCTTTAGTTTTACTATAAATATTGCAATTTTATCCTGTTTAGTTTTAATTTCATTTCTAATTCTATAAATGCTTGTTTTCTCACATTTAAGTCGTTGAGATTAAGTTTTCTTTGCAATTAAGTCCTGATGTTTTGCACTGAGCCCCCAAAAATTTAAAAACGAGTTTTCTTTGTAAAATTTGCATCCATATCCCTACAGTCAACCATAATTACGTTGATCATGTAAAAAACTTGCATTTTGGTCCTAAAAGTTTGCAAGTTAGCCCTTGAACTCATTCCATAATGTTTCCTAGACATGAACATTTACATCGAGGCCCTTGAATCTTTCTTAAATCAATAATCACGGTTTTGATTGCATTTTAAATAACATTTTGGTATGTTTCGCATTTATTAATCACATGTGCTTGTAAATCATCACTTGAATAAAGTTTTCATCAAAAAACCATGTTTGTAATATAAATGAATATTTGATTTCACATTTTAGTCAGATTTGCACCCTATGTGGGAATTTTGCACAGTAGACCCTGAATTTTTAAGAAATTACCAAAAGTGCAATTTTCACACATGTCACTCCATAGAGGCACATTATTTTTAATTTCTACATCCTAACATCAAGATACGACTTTTTGAGCACATTTTAACCATGATCTTCCCCTTTTTGTGAATTTTCCACATTAGATCTTGATTTTTTTAGGAAATTATCTAGATGCAATTTTCACACATCTCAGTGTCACTTTTACATTTGATCCATCATCCGCACACTATGATAGAAGTCTTTGAATGTATCTTAATCCAAAATTTTCACCTTTCATTGTGAATTTTGCGTTTTAGCCCTTGTAGTTTCCCCATATTGTGCTTACATCATTTTATTGTTTTTGAGACCTTGTCTTCTATAGGTTTTCAAGAAAATAACATTTTCCTGACATTTTGCATACATTTTGGCATATCTTAGATCATGCATTATCCATATACATGCATTTATCACATTTGACCATTGAAATGACCAAATTACCACTATGTCATCAATTCATGCACATTGCATGTTAGTTATTGCACCAAGTCATGAATAATCTCTGTCCAAATCATTCCTTAGTATCTTTTACCCATTTAGGTACATTTTCATGCATTCTACATAGTTTTTGCTGCATTTGCACATTGGTCAATCCTTTTTGAATAAGTTTGCATCTCATGTGTTTTTCCATGTATTTTTCTCCTACCTGCCTTCGGATTCCTTCATTTGATATTCGATTTGACTATCTTTATTCCATATTTTCGGACTTTTTCAATTTGATTTGGATTTCATCACTCAAGGGCGTACATTAACAGGCTTGAAGGTCGACATTGGCTCCATCGTGGATTATATTCCCCTTTTGATTTTTATGACATGTTTTCATGATTTTGACGATTCGGTTGACCCCACTCTTGATCCGTTGACATCGATGTGACTTTCTATAACATTCTTTCCCAAAAACACTGTCATTTTATGTGATTGTTTTCACATGTCACTATTTACCCATTTCACGTGGACTTCTTTGCAATTTTTCCATCTCAATTTCCGTGTTGTTTGCCATGATCCTAATGATTTGAGTCTATCGCATTTTTGATGTTCTTGATGTCGATGTGGTTTTCGGAACATTCTTTCAAAAAACACCGTCATTTTATGTGAATCTCTGTACATGTCACAGTTTACCTATTTTACGTGGACTTTCTTGCAATTTTTCTGTCTTGATTTCCGTGATGTTTTCTATGATTCTAACGATTTGAGTTGGTTGTATTTTTGATTCTCTTGAGGTATGTATAATGTTTCGAGCTTTTCTCACCAGAAACCTCATCATTTAATGTGAGTTTCTTTGTTGTGACATACTTTGTGATTTCATCATTTCATGTGGATTTTTTCACAGTTTTCCCGTACCATCTCACACATCAATCTAGTCTTGCTTGGGAATTCATATTAGCATGATTAAAGCACAATCTTGGCATAGCAAACATTCATTCAGTCTCTAGCAAGCGAATCAAACTAGAAATACCGAGTTTCTTGGGCGTACCAAGGTGCCTAACACCTTCCTCGTACGTAATAGGAATCCTTACCCATCCTCTGGTTAGTAGACATCAGGCCTTCACGTTTGCATCTCAAGCATTCATCTTTTGTGATTTGTTTGTGGTTTTCCTCGTCATTCCCTTAAAAGACTAGGTGGCAACTCCCTTTTCTTTCCGTTTTTATCCTATCTTGCGCCTTCGCCATCCTAGCATGGTTGTGGCCTCCTCCCTCTAGCGCTACCTCGCGCCGGATCCTCGGGCTAGGCATGGTCATAACTGGCAACTCCATTGGAGATGTTAAACTCTTGCTTTTGCTTTTGGTTACTTTCTTGCTTGTATGGCTTCCTTTATGTGCATTTGTTTGCCAATGTTTATTTCATTTGATGTCATTACATGCCTTTTGCTATGTGTTTGCTTTATTTTCCACACATATGCAACGCCACTTCACTTGCACATGCCATGCTTTATGCCTTTCGACATGATGTTTGCTTCTCTTCGCCACCATGATCACAACATCGACACATGCCATGGACTTGCCTTTGATTAATGTGCAGTGATTGCAAGCAATGTTTGTTTGTTTTCATCCCTTTTTGTATTAATCATAGGAAAATTAGAGACATGTTTTCCTTTCCCACTCTTGTTAATCTAATAATTGCAAGAAAACAAAGCATTTAGGCAAAACTAGAGACCAATTTACACCTCTCCCCCCTTTGGTGTAATAAGAAATACAAGTAAAAAATATTAATCATATTAGCATGAATGAACCATATAGGAGAATGCATCTTCGCCTCCCTTGAGTCCACCCACAGTTGCCAAGGATAGTCTAGGTTTGTCGTTCTATTGCTATTGTCGTAAGATGGGATACTAGTATGTTCCCCCTTGTCCAGGGTTATGTCGGTGTTAGTAGAGGGTACAACTCATGCTATTGGTAAGGTTAAGGCTCCTAACGCACCACCCTTTCGCTGCCCGTGCTTTGGCCATGATTAGAAGCGAGGACCTACTTTCTATCCTATGTTGGAGACCCATTTACCCATGAGAGAATCTTAAGTAGATAAACCCATAGGACACACCTAGATGCAGAGAGAGATCATACTAGATGCATTGACATTCTTTGTTTCAAGTTCTGACCCATGTCACTTGTTCATCTCAGGTTAGCGTGTGAGTTTCTTAGTCGAAGCTCGAGATCCATTTTCACTGACTCCCTCCTTTGGTACAGTTCTCTCAACCACCTTTCCGGATCTACTCGTTGCTTTCGACGATAGCTCATTATAGGACCCGCATTCTTGTCTACTGTTGCAGTCAAATTCGCACCTGCTTATGATCCACGATGGCCCAGTGCGTCAGTGAGCCTCTTTTCTCTATTGTTTCAAAGGGGACATTGGTTTTGGTCCCTCTTTCCCTTGCGACATCTGTTGTACCTTCCACTCCCCCGACATGTCAGTTCTAGGTACTTGGGGTTTCCTTGCCTGTTACTTCAAGACCTTGCAAACCTTGTCTGGTGGAGAGCATATCACCGATTTTGTCATGATGACTGCCACATGGTTCCCAAAGATGTCAGTGTCCATCCCACTTGAGGATTCTTTCACTTTTGATACCCAGCGCACTACGATAGTCTCTCTTGTAGGTTCAATTATCTCTAGACAGTCATGCCCCTGGCCTCCCTTGTCGCTAGTCTTACTTTCACTCTAGGCCCTCGGTATTGCCGCCAAAGGGTCCTCTTCCATGCAAACGCAACAATTATTGGCCCTTGCCTAGAAGCTACAAGGCATGACCCTCTTTTTGGACCCTACCTTGGCTACATCTATCCTTTTTGTCCCTAAGGTCCCTCTACATCTCGTTTCTGCATTTCGGGCAAACCCTATTGCACTACCACCTCGACAATTGCCCCAGCTTCTTACTGCCTAGACAATTGGGTGTGTCGACTCTGCCAACTTCACTTTCACCACACACAACATAGCATTCTACTCCTGCACTTAGTGGCCAGTCTTTTAGTCGAGTAGGAGTGCAACACTCTTATAGTTCACTGTCTGGCGCTATTATAGTGCAATAGTTGTTGCTTTCATACATTGCACCTCACTCTACACTGCATACTACTCCCTCTCCCTTGCATTAGTTACAAACCCTAACAATCATGACATAGCATTTTACACCCCATCATGGGTATGTCGGCTATCATGCTACAACACCAAGTGGCATGATGGTGGATCCAGTGGAGCACTTAGATGTGAACCACACTGTATATGTAGGAACCACCCTAGTCACACTAACTTTGACAGCAATGACCTTAGATGCTCTTCTATTCAATATGAGTGATTTTGAAAGAGCACTTCGACAAGTGCTTGGTGGGGATCGCCAGTTTAACACGATTGTTAGCCACCCACCACTCCAATCTGCCTGTTAGCCAATCCCACACCAGAGCATACCTAGTCAGCATCCTTGCCAGCATACCCCATAGCAAGTATACTTGTAGCTCAATTGGAATTGGCCACCCACATGCCTGTGGTCATTAACTTGACCCGAGATACCCACCATGTGTCTTACGACTATGCCATAGAAATGTGTGAGGAGGTCACATGGTTAGGACGGGTGTACAAGGCTCCAACTCTAGTGCCTAAACCTTACCAACCAGTACCCATCCCACCACAGTTAGAAAGTGACCCTCCTAAGCCTACCACTCAAGAGGCCCCATTGAAATCCACCATACCAATCACTAGTAAGCCCGTAGTCGATATCACCGCTCAACTGAAAATGCTCAAAGCCAATATTTCCTTTTGGAACCTGATTCATACTTCGGTTGAGCATAAGGAGGCTTTCCTTCTAGTTTTTCAAGCTACCCATGTATCCCCCACTATTAAGCCAACAACAATAGAGACCACGGTGGGAATGATTGCAACACCACAGATCATCTCCTTTTCCACACAAGAGTTGCCTCCATCAGGGACCAACCACAACTAGCCACTCTTTGTAACTGTGCAATATCAGAATTTTTAGATTCTCCTCTGTGACCATGCCAAAACTGAAGCTCCTCGTGCAACCAAAGGCACATGAAGAAATCGATAAGGTCACTACAAAGATGGTCAATCCAAGAATGATACTCGACTCAAAAATAGCAAATAAAAAGCAAATAATAGGATAAGAAAATGGAGTCACCATCTAATCATTTTAATCAAAAAGTTGAGGAAAATTGAATGCATAAAATGTAAGGAAAAAGATGCAAAATGGATGTAAATGGATGTAAATGAATGTGTACATGCTCCATGCCTAATGGATGCAACACATTGGTCATGGTAGGCTAGAGAAAGGGTAAGGACTCCTATTACGCATGGGGAAGGTGTTAGGCACCACCATACGCCTCCGAAATTGGTCTTTTTAGGCTATTCACTCGCTTGTGTCACCAAATACTAATGCATATATGCTCGCTAAGTCAAAGATGCCATGAACGCAATATGTCACACTAATATGAATGAAATGGATGGGGCAAAAAACAATGTAATCTAATGCTCAGTAACACTATATGAATCTTGGATTGTCAGTCAAAAAGAATCGACATAATAAACATCATCACCCTATATGAATTTGGAATGGGAGAGAATTCGAGAAAACAATTTGATGCAGATAAAGAAATGCAACTGTAGACGATCGCAGAGGGAAAACATGTGTGACTAGAGGATAAATAGATGATGTGATGCAATGGAGCTCAGCCAGCTACCTATCTGTAACCATGCCGGCGAGAAGATCCCGCAAATGAATGCGAAATCGGTCGGCAAAATCACGTCGAAAAAGCAAAATAAAACGGAGTCGCCACCTAATCTATTATGGAAGACAAGGAAAACCATAACATGAAAAAAAACATGCGAAAAACAACAAAGACAAAGTCTACGAAATAACAAGAATGCGGGTAAGGATCCCTGTTACGCACGAGGAAGGTGTTAGGCACCCTCGTACGCCCGATAAAATCGGTCTTCCTTGATTTCACCTATGAAATGTTGCCTTTTCAGCCTCTTGCT
>JAMKQA010034143.1:0-25638 GCA_024699735.1 Posidonia australis | reverse complement strand
CGAGGGTGCCTAACACCTTCCTCGTACGTAATAGGGATCCTTACCCGCATTTCTAGTTTACGAAGACTTTTCTTTTATTGTTTTGCATGATTTTCATGTTATATGGTTTTCCTTGTCTTCCATTTTAATAGACTAGGTGGTGACTCCTGCATTTTTGCATTATTTTATTTTTACCATGGCTTTGTCGACTTTGGCACACATATATATTTGTTGCCCCCCCTCCCCCGATGGCATGGTTACATAGGTAGATGCACGTGCCTCATTTCTAGTGACGTCCTAAGAGAGAAGAGCTTTATAGTGTGTAGTTAGCATTTTTGAGGATCCTTCAGAGAGGTTGGACTTTAGAACGGATAGGCTTTTGACAAGGTGGCTTGTCCATGGCTGTACAATACACTTTGGTGGCTACTTGTGACTTGAGTCAAATGCTCAGCATTGGGCAACACGACTCAGTTTTTGCCTATATGGCATCGTGGTTTTTGGTGTTTTTGCCTATTTGGCATTGAACTTGTGGTAGCTTTCTGGATGCACATCATATAGACTGAGTGCATCGTATTTTTGAGGTTTTGCCATTGTAGCTACATGTTTGAGATGATTTTATGGATGCACGTCATATAAATTGAGTGCATCGAGTTTTCTATGGATTTTGCCTTTGTGGCTTCAAGATTTTGAGAGATGCTGTCTTTTAGAAATTTTCCAACATGCTCCCGAGTTGGTATAGTTTTACAAGTATTTGATGATTTGATGCCTTTATAGTGTGGCTTTTGATGCATGTCCAAGATTTGGATGCATCTTGTGGTTTTACGTAATTTTGGCTTTTGAGGCAATGGGTTTTTAAGAGATGCCTATTTTCGAGTTTTTGGCATGCTTCAGAGTTTGATTCGATTTCCCATGTTTTTGGTTCAATAGTGAACCATGGTTTGTCTACAATCAGTTAAATTGCAAAGTTGGTTTTGTGTGATTGGTTTTTCGGAGTTTTGAGTTTTCCAATTTTGTTGTGAAGTGTGTGTTGGGTGACCTTTTTGGTGGTCATTCATGTGTGCTTGTGTTTTTGTCTTTAGGCGTAGATTAGATGTCAACTTGCTTGCGAGTATATATAAAGGAGTCACACAGCCACACATTAAAGTTCTCGAGTAGATATTCTGATTTAAATTTATTTATGTTGATTATGGCATTTTAGTGATTATGTAATTGTATTTACTTTTCTATAGTGATAGATGATGTTGATGAAAAGAAAAGTAAATTTGTGGTTTAAATTAGGTGTGATGACTGGAGTCATTACAGATTTGGTATCAGAGCACTAGATTCACTAAGAGCACTAGCTTACTGATGTTTAGTCTAGTGGCTACATAGTTTTGCATCTCATGAACATTTGCACCTTGATTTTATTATTTTTCTTAGTTGTGGGTGGCATGGAGAGTGAGGTTCTATCTCAGACTCCATGTCAGCTAGGAGATTGTATGACGTGCCTTGAGGGAGTAGGGCTTTGATGGAGTGTGAGACAACATTTGTTCATTTGGGGCAGTATGCATGAAGTCTTTGACTCCTAGGAGCAAGGAGAAGAGCTTGGAGCAATTTGACAACCTTACAAGAGTTAGGTGTCATGTTGCTGGTGGGTGTGGTGGTGGTTTCTATTAGGCAAGTCTTAGCATGGCATGCAAGGTGGAAGACCTTGCTACCTGCATGGCTTAGTGAGCCATGTTGCCTAGCGTTGCTCTCATTTATAGTGGACACTAATCCGCATTGTGTGTTATGGTTGCGAGAAGGTAGGGTGTTTGTAGAGAAAATGCTCCAATCTTCCCAAGAGGGCTAGAGACAGACCACGTTAGCTGACTAGAGGGTATGTCTTCTTGATCATTACCCTAGAGTTGGTTGCCCTATGATGTTGTTGTGGATGGGGTGGTGTAGTAAGTGACTGCAACATGTGTGACCCTCCATGTTTGCTATTTGTGATCTTTGGTTTTCTATTTTGTTTTGTTGTTGGTGTGGAGGATGATTTAAGGTTCATCCTCTTGTTGCTGCATCTAGGTGATGTTTGAGGCTTCCCATATGTGTGGTGTGCCCTAATCACTCTGAATGAGGATAGAGTTCCTTAGGAGGTGTTGCATGATAGTATTGCGCATTCGAATCACGCGTTAGTATTGCGCATGATAATATTGCATGATAGAGTTCCTTAGTCTATTGTGTCGCACAACCTAGTGTTTTGCTTGTTTTGTTGGTTGCTGCTCCTATGCTAGGTCAAATGGTTTAGTATTATTCGACTGGTGGAGCTCTTTTCTCCTACTATTCTTTTAGCTCTTCTTCAGCGAAGTTTGGGGTTAAGCAATAGAGGTTGGCTTCTAATCTCTTTGTAGTGATGTTGCCAGATGTAGAGTTTGGTGTGACCCAGGTGATTGATGAGGTTAGTTGTCTCTAGGATTGAGTGGACTATTCTCAGGGATTCAGTAGAGACATCTCCAAGATAGTGGCACCTTGGACAAGGTTGACAAGGAAGGAGACCAGTTTGTATAGGACCAGAATTGTAGAGAGAGCTTCAATGAGTTGGAGGCTCGATTTATTTCAACTCCTGTGTTAACCGTGCCTTTTGGAAGTGGTGGTTTCACTATGGACAGTGATGCTTGTAGATCTAAGTTGGGTTGTGTTCTTATGTAGCATAGCAATGTGGTGCCATATGCTTCTCACCAGCTAAAGAATTGCCAATGATACTACGTGACTCATGATCTTGAGATGGTTGTTGTAGTGTTCGCACTAAAGCTCTAGCAACGCTATTTCTTTAGCGAGTAGTTTGAGGTCTTTACTAATCATCAGAATTTGAAGTTTATCCTCACTTAGTAAAACCTAAATCTGACTCAGCAGAGGTGGATGGTAAATATTCTAGAACTATGATTTTTGTTTGTCCTATCACCCATAAGAAGCCAACGTGGTTGCTGATGCTCTAAGCATATGATGGTAAGCCTGTTGGTCAGAAAGTGGGCCATGTTAGAGGATTTAGTGGAATGCTAACCTAGAAGACAATTTCGAGAGATGATTGGTGCCTAAGTGGCCAATTTGCCTATTCACCTGGGATTGATAGAGATTATTGTTGCTTATCGAAAGATGGATCCTTTTGTTCAGTTGACTCTTGACAAGTTGGATACTAATGAAGAGTTTCATCTTTTTCTGTTGGTGTCGATAGAGGATTGAGATTTGATCTGTGCTTGAGTGTGCCTCAGGATGATGAGGTTAGGCTTTGAGTACTAGACAAAGCCCATGGGTCCAAGTATACCTTTTCATCCAAAGAGCACATGGTGTACCAAGACTTGAATAAGAGTTTTCTAGTGGCCTAGGATGAAGAGGGATGTGGCAGATCCTGTGGCAAAGTGTTGGATTTTCAAGTTGGTTGAGGTAGAGCATCAGGAATTGGGTGGATTTGAACCACAATAGACTTGTAACTACACAGTGTCAGCAGAAGAGTTATTCTGACAAGCGACAGAGACCACTGGAATGTGTGATTGGAGACTTTGTATTCCTGAAGGTAACACCGACCAAGGGTGTAATAAGGATTGGGAAATGAGGAAAGTTGAGTCCTCACTTTTTGGCCCGTACTAGATTATTCAGAGGGTTGGTGAGATGGCTTATATGCTTTAGTTACCTTCAAAGTTTTCCTGTGGTGCATGATGTGCTCCATGTCTCCATGTGGAGGAAGTGTCTGGCTAACGCATTGCAGGTGATTCCGGTTCAGCCAGAGGTGGTCTAGGAAGGTTTGTCTTTCATTAAGGATACCATTCAGATCCTTGACCGAAAGGAGCAGGTTTCGCAAAATGAGGTTATTCCACTTATCCTTGTGCTGTGGCGACATTTTGGAGTCAAGGAGGCCACTTGGGAGTGTGTGGGTGTCAACCTTACTTTGTACCCTTAGCTTTTCTCCTAGATGTAATTTTGGCGGTGAATTTTTTTTTAAAGGGGGTAAGATGTAACATCTACAATTTTGTTTGCTATTTTCAATTAAGCAATCATATTAGCTAAACTAAAGGTGTGTGTTTTTCGCAAGGGTAAAGGGTGTGTATTACCAGTGCGTAGTCTAGGTGTGTTTCCCTCGCACAGTGCTCTATGCCAAAGTGTCGTAATTCAATGTGTTGTTTTGGGTTTTAGGTTTTATTTGTCCACTTTTATGGTGTTATTGGTTGAATGTGTCAAAGAATGATTCGGATGGAGATCTTTGTGAAGATTTGTAATTAATAATCTAAGCTTTATTGGATTAATATTGATGATTAGTGTGGTATTTTGGAAGTGTTTTATATTGATGGATTTATCCTTGCACAAATGGTTTGATTTAATCATGGATTATTTTAAGTGGATTGGATTTTTGTACATGAGCATGTATGTGCCTTGCCTCGCTTTGAGGACCATTTGTGTTTGCATTAGATCTTTGTTTCCAAGTGATTATGTTTTGATGCACAAGTGAGTTAAGTGACTTAAATGGAGTTTAGTGGCATTGTGCTTGTTGTGTGGCTTGACACTTGTGTTGCATGTAAGCCTTGGTAGATGTTGTGATTTTATATAAGAAAGCAAATGAAGCATATGGAGGTGGGTTTTTTTGGAGCACGTGTTATTGAGAGAGAGAGAGTGAGAGAGAGAGAGTGAGTGAGAGAGAGGTTAGAAGAGAGTGTTTGCTTTGAGAAGATGGCTGCTGAATTCTATGCTTTGCATGCAAGAAGAGAGGCTTGAGAAGTGTTCTCCGGTGGCCGTGGAATCTTTGGACGCAAGATGGCAGCTAGAGTTCACAAGAAAAGTTGCTGGAGGGTGGCTACAGTTGATTTTGAGTTGAGTTTTGTTTTGGAAGTTGGGTTCATCTCGTTTCTCCCTTTGCATGTGTGTTGATCGGGTATTTTTCTTAGGGTTTTGTTTGTTTTGTGGTCTTGGATGGCTTGGTCGTGCTCTAAGAATGTTGGGAGTGGCTTGATTTAGGAGTTCCAACAAGGAGGATGGCCGAAAATGGAGCTTGGTTATAGTTTTGATGGATTGCATGTCGAGTTTTAAGGTACACACTCTATCGATTGCATATAAGACAGAATTTTGATTCTTGAATCTAGATGCATATTAGATACATGAATGGAGCATGATTTGAGAATGATTTCCTGAATTTTAAGTGATTTTTTGGATGAATTTGAGTAAATTTTCCATTAAACATGCATGTAGTTTGTTTAAGCTCTTGTGTGACTTTACTGCCTTCAATTGATTATATCTCGAGCTATGGTTATTGGATTTTTAAATTCTTAGATGTGTTGAATAGAATACTTAAAAGTCTTTAATTTGGTATATTATACTTGAATTTCTGGATTGATTTGGAGCTTTTGAATCATTGATTTTTAGTAGCTTGTAAGAAGTGGGTTGTTTGGTTTGAATGCAAAGAATGATATAATGCATATATTGCCTTTCTCTGAGTTTATGAGGCTTTTATAATGATTTAGACCTATGTGTTGGTTATTGTATTGTTAGTTTATGTTGTGAGCATGATTCATAACATTAAATATAGCATTTGCAAGTTTAAATTCATGATTGTTGTGTTTTCAATGGACACTATTCATTGAGTAAGTCTTTTGGCTTCTTTGGTTGATATCTTATTTTTCAAAAATCAAATTCATGTGATTTCATTTGCAAATGTTAGAGGACTTCGTGATGTTCATTTTGATATATGATACGCAATTTTCCAATTTGTGTAGCGAAATATGGAGTAGTTTAAAGTCGTTGTGTTTTCTACTCTGGTTTTTACTCCTAAGACACATATTGTCCAGAGTATTGTCCGTGAGTACTGTCTATGAGTATTGTTTGCGCATATTATTTTCAAGGTTTTGGCCTGATAGTGAATCTGGCTTGTTTTTTCAGAAATTGTGTTTTGATTCCTGTGAATGGTATTGAGTTTAAAATGTTTTCGAAATGGTTTGAGAAAAATTGATGAAAAGGTTTTGAAAAGGTTTTACCGCTGATTTTTTTTGGTGGACCAAAAAACCGAAGGGTTGTGTTGTCGAGACCAAGGGGTATAATGATACACCTCGATGATCAAGCATGAAGCCTAGGTTGAAGTTCTGAGACCAAGAGGTTGTAGGTAAGTATCATTGGTTCTTGAAGGTATAAGAATCTTGGATTGTCGATTATGAGACTAAGGCTAATGTCTGCAGGTTTAGATGCCAATTGGACCTGAAGGTATAATATTCTGGTTGCTCTGGACATTGAGACTAGGAGCTATTGACTAGACCCAGAGGTGAGAGACTCTAATTGCTCTAGGCATTGAGACTAGGATGCCGAGAGGCCAGACTCTACACTGTTTGGCTAGTGTGGGCAGATGCACATGCCTGGTTTCTAGTGATGTCATTAGAGAGGACAACTTTTCCGTGTGTGGTTTGCATTTTTGAGGGTCTTTCAGAGAGATTGAACTTTGAACAGATAGACTCCTCACAAGGTGGCTTGTTTATGGCAATGCAGTGCACTTTGGGGCCTGCTTGTGGCCAAAGTTCATTGCTTAGTGTCAAGCAACATGAATCAGTTTTTGCCTGTATGGCATCATGGTTTTTTACCTGTGTGGCATTAAGCTTGAGATAGCTTTCTGGTTGCACGTCTTATAGACTGAGTGCATCGTATTTTTGAGGTTTTGCTATTGTAGCTACATGTTTGAGATGATGAATGCATGTCATATAGATTGAGTGCATCGGGTTTTCTATGGATTTTGCCTTTGTGGCTTAAATATTTGGAGAGATGCTGTCTTTTAGAAATTTTCCTACATGCTCCGAGTTGGTATAGTTTTACAAGTATTTGATGATTTGATGTCTTTTTATGATAGCTTTTGATGCATGTCCAATATTTGGATGCATCTTGTGGTTTACGTGATTTTGGCTTATGAGGCAATGGGTTTTTGACAGATGCCTGTTTTCGAGTTTTTGGCATGCTTCAGAGTTTGATTCGATTTCCCATGTTTTTGGTTCAGTGAACTGTAGTTTGTCTGCAATTAGTTAACTGCAGAGTTGGTTTTGCGTGATTGGTTTTTCGAAGTTTTGAGTTTTCCAATTTTGTTGTAAAGTGTGTGTTGGGTGAGCTTTTTGGTGGTCATTCATGTGTACTTATGTTTTTGTCTTTAGACATAGATTAGTTGTCAACTTGCTTGCAAGTACATATAGAGGAGTCACACAGCGACACATCAAGGTTCTTGGATAGATAATCTGATTTAAATTTATTTATGTTGATTATGGCATTTTAGTGATTATGTAATTGGATTTAGTTTTCTACAGTGATATGTGATGTTTAAGAAAAAAAAGAATGAATGTGGTTTAAATTAGGTGTGAGGACTTGGGTTGTAAAGTTCTTGACTTGGACTCAAGGTACATACTTCATCAATAAAATTTAATTGCAATAAGAGATGCTATAGTGTTAATGCTTGATATATCCTACAATGGTGGTGATTTATAGTTTTTTTAGTTAAATTTACAAGCTTTTACAATGTTTATAAAGATTATGTGAACTCTTGATTTTACTATTCATAGAGATGATATGCATGGATTGTTTTACTAATACCTTGAGTTCTAAATATCAGAATCTAGAATTTTCAATTGTGTATAGTAGATAACTTCTTAATCTACATTTTGATATATTATATGGATTTTTATGAACTTTGTGTTAGTTTGTGTGGAAGAAAATTAGTAGCTTGTTAGCACAAGTATAGTTTTTACAGAGGTGTGTATGTGAATTGTTTTAATAGTATCTTGAGATTTAGATATTGAATTTTAGTTTTTTTTAGTAAGTGTTGGAAAGATAATTTTGAAATCTTTAAAGTGGTATATGGCATGGATTTTTTACTGTACCAATTTGGACTCCGAATTCAAGGAATTCAGTAGCAGTATTTTGTTGGGTTGGAGTTGGTTTTTGGCTAGATAAAAGATATGCATGTTGTGATTTTGAGGCCCATATGATGAGATTTTAGTTATGTAATTATTGTAGTTTGTTGAGATTAGCTTCGAGTGTGTGTTGAGTTTAACTTCGAGTGAGTGTGTGGGGCGGATCCTATGCGTGTGTGGATTCAAACAGTAATATCTACAACCAGAAACCTGTGTGTACGGCTACAAGACTTCGGACTATGTACACTATGCCAAACTCACCTACTCGTCTTACCAAACCCGGCACGAGCCAACCATTCGCCCCACAAACTGGCCCACACGCCATGGCCCACACACGAGCCCACAAGAATAGTGCCACACGCACAATGCCAACCACAAACAATAACCCACAAACGAAAGCTGGCCCACGAGATCTAAGCCCAAAACCATAAATTCACACAATGGGCGTCGGGAACAGTAACACTTGCCAAGAAATAAATTTATTAGAAATGTAAATAATTACAAAATGAATTTATGGATGTTACATCCTAACCACCTTAAAAAAGATTTCGCCTCCGAAATCACTAGTAGGCGAAAAGATACAGATACTAGCTAAGATGACTTCCTCGTGCTCCCACATGGCCTCCTCAGCTCCATGATACCTCCACCACACCAAGACCAGTGGAATCACCTTGTTCCGCAGCACCTACTCCTTGCGATCGATGATCCAAACGACATCCTCCACATAAGACAAAACTTCCTAGAGCCCCTTTGGCTGAACTAGAATCACATGGGATAAGTCAGCCAGACACTTCCTCAGCATGGAGACATGGAACACGTCGTACACAGACGACAGCTTTGGTGATAGATCCAACCTATAAGCAACCTCATTGATCCTCTGGGTAATCTGGTATGGGCCAATATAGTGAGGGCTCAACTTCTCACGCTTCCCGAACCTCATGACACCCTTGGTCAACGACACCTTCAAGAACACATAATCTCCCACCAGAAAATTCAACAGTTTCCGCCTCTTATCGGCATAACTCTTCTGCCAACTCTGTGTAGCTAACAACCTGCTAGGGATCAAATCAACATTATCCACGTACAACTGCATAAGCTCAGGACCAATCAACTAACACTTGCCTACCTTACTCCAACAAACTAGTGATATGGATGGCTTACCATACAAGGCTTCGTACATCACCATCCTGATGCTTGAGTGATAACTATTGTTGTAGATGAACTCAATCAACGGCAGATGGTCCACCCAACTCTCTTGTAGGTCTAGGGCACATGCTCTGAGCATATCCTCCAACGTCTGGATAGTCCTTTCCGTCTGACCATCCGATTGAGGATGAAACATTGTGCTATAGTTGAGTACTGTGCCAAAGGCCTCCTGCAGTGTTTTCCAGAACCTTGAGGTGAACCTCGTGTCTCTGTCCAAAACGATGGACACTGGAATACTATGCAATCGAACCACCTCGGAAACATACAACTCTATCATACGGTGCTTCAAAATTTTCACCAAAATGGCCAAGAAGTGAGCAGACTTGGTTAGCTAATCCACGATCACCCTATAACGCCCCGATTCCGGGCACGCTACCAAGATCACAGTATCATAAGCAAAATTACACTAATTACAATAATAATTAAATAACCATAACTAAGGCTCATCTCCAGGAAACGATGTACGACTAAAAGCTCCTACTTGGCACTGGAACTCAACTGCACACGATTTGCACCTGAAAACCAACCAAAGTACGCGTGAGTGACATCTAAGTCACCTAGTACGTGCCCCAAACACACAACTACAAAAATCTGATAAAATGCTAGAAATACAACTTTTAATTTATAAAACTTGGTTTTCCTTTAAAAATCCAGTTTTGAAACATCATTTTCTTTTCCTTTGAAATCACTTAGGAATCTACTCCTAAGACTATGCTTTTCTCAAAACTCACTTTTCGTTTCTTTTTAAAACATTTGGAATTGTTCCAAAACCAAATTCTTTCCAAAACTCATTTTACTTTCTTTTTATACTTTTTCAAAACATTTCTCATATTTTGAGAAATTCATACACTCGACCAGGTCCAACCTAAAACACAATGCCTCACAAGGCTCAAAACCAAAATCGTAAATACTGGCTAATAATTGGTTAAAACACAAATCCTTATTTTATTCTAGGATTTTAGGATCATTCACAATTCCAATCCTAGACAAATCACATTTCTTTCATTTTCACAAACCACACACTTTTCTTATTCTTTCCACTTTTCTTTATTGATGTTACCTTAATCAGGGGTAACCAAGCATACAAGCAGTAAGTGAGGACATCATTTCCTTCACCTCTCTACACTACCGCGGTGAAGTTCCCCGTGTGGGAGGACACCGCCCTGGCCAACCAGCCTCAATTTCTTTTCTTATATGCAGGGGCATACGTCTTTATTTGATGTTCCATCGGTGACCCGAACAACTCGGTTCAATAACCTAGGCTCAGCCTACACCGTCGTTGACCTGGACACCTAGGTCTCATATTCCTAGGCCCAACCTTCACCGTCACGAGCTCGGTGACCCGAACACCCAGGCCCACATACCCAAGCTCAGCCTACAACGTCTCAAGCTTAGCAACGACAATCGTATTTGACAATTGGTTTCATTGGAGTCTCATACACCTACCACATTGTCGACACCAACCCCCGTGTTCCTTAATACCTTACTTGTGTTTTAAATTTCAAAACTCTTTAAGTTTTCCTTTTCAAATCCATTTTTCATTTCATTCTTTTCGTTGCAGGAACTTGTTCCAAACAACACATGACCCTCTACTGGGGTCCCAACATAATTCATTTAAAACCATGCTATAAAACCATAAATTGGGTCTCATGCCCAAAAACTACACATTTAATCACTTTTAATTCATTTTTAGGGTCTCAAACCGAAAACCATTCCCCAAATTTACTTATTTGGATTCCATATTCCTCCATGACATTTGCATGGGAAAAGCACCATTAACACATGCTCATTGACCATTTAAGACCTTTATCTTTCGTTTTATATTCACCTTGACATGTATCAGAGCCAGGGCAAAATCAACAGACCAAAAACCAGGTTCGGTATACGGAAAAGCCCTAGTTTGGTGTACCAAACATTTTCGGTCTACTGAAACTCCCTGCTTTGGTTGATTGGGTGATTTCGGTCTACTGAAATCAGGTATCCTAGCTTAATCTGACAGGAATTCGGTATGTCGAACCCAATTCGGCATGCCAAATTGCCCACGACCAAGGCACCTCCCCTGTTCTAGCCAAAACATTTGTTGGAAATGGGATCCTTCGGCGGACCCCTCAAACAAGTATCATAAAATGCAAATAAATCATGGGGTGTAGACCTTTGAGTCTACTTCAAAACCCCTTAAACCATTCTTCAATCCACTCATCATGCAATCCATACGAAAATCACAGTGGTGAAGCTCATTTTGAGTTACTGTGGCTTACATCCCTAAATCTCTTATAAACCTACAAATTTTCATCCTAACCGCATGATATCTACATATTCATGCTATCCAACATATTTCCATCCATTCTACTATTTTTCTACCATTTTTCATGCATTTGTTCCCATTTCCATACAATTTATACATTATTGTAAATGAAGAGGAAAAAGGAGGAATGAGGGTTGCATACCTCCTCCAACAAACTCTCCCAAATACCAACGAGCCTCTCTTGCCCCGGTGAAGCTCCTCACCACCAGCGGACCACGACTCCGCTCTCCTCCTCTCACTCACGCCCCTCTCTTCCTTTCCCTCTTTTCTCTCACGTCTCTTTTCCTCCTCTTCCGCCCGCTTCTGTCCCTCTTTATCTCCTCCTCCTCCCCACGTCGCGCCTGCTACCCATCTCATTGCCCTCATGTCGGAGGGGACGAGGAGGCATGGGCGTCCATTGGTGGTGGCATGGGTTGGAGAAGAAGAGGAGAGAAGATGAAGATGGTGAGGGCTCGTAAGGGGAAAAAGAAAAATAAAGGAAAAAAAGAAAGGAGAAAAGGACAAACACGTAAACCGAGGCAACTGTGTATCCTCACACCGAACTCCACATTGGTTCCATAACACAAGCAGGTGCACAGAGAACCAATCAAACCCTCGCACTTACAAGAAACAACAAATTATCCATTAATAAACCATTTATGCAATATTACAATTAATTACATGGTTTACAATTAAAATGGATAATCAGGCCCAAGTGTCACACACCCACACAGTGTCGTTCTTCCTTTGAGTCCGCGGCAAACTAATCACGAAGTCCATGGAGATGTGCTCCCACTTCCATACAGGAATATCCAATGGCTGCAAGGTCCCTCCAAGTCTCTGGTGCTCTGCATGCCATGCCACCAAAAGTTCCGCTTCAGGTCTTGGTATATCTTCGTACTCTCAGGATGAATGGTGTACTTAGACTGATGCACTTCATCGAGCAATCTCTGCCTAGTCTCCTCATACTAGAGCATGTACAAGCGCATATCATATCTCAACTCTCCATATGCCCTAATAGAGAAATGATGCTCTCCATCAACATCCAGCTTCCCAAACACAGCCTGAACAAATGGATCCAGCTACTGACAGGCAACAATAAACTCCACCAGCTTGGAGTGAACAGACAAGTTGGCCACCCAAACACCAACTATTCCTTGATCTTACTAGCGCACCAGCTGCTTCGCCCTGCAGCTCACTAGCTCCTCTAGTATGGTCCACTCCTTGACTATCAAGCTCGCCAACACGTGCGTGTGCCAACTCAGAGCATCAATGACCACGTTGGCCTTCCTAAGGTGGTTGGATAGCCTGAAATCATAGTCCTTTAGATACTCCACTCATCGACGCTACCTTAGGTTGAGGTCCCTTTGTGTGAAGATATACTTCAAGCTTTGATGATCGGTGAAGACCTCAAACTACTCTCCATACAAGTAGTACTGCTAGAGCTTGAGAGCGAACACTACAATAGCCATCTCCAGATTGTGGCTAAGGTAGTTCTTCTCATGATCATTCAGCTGGCACAAAGCATATACGATAACATTTCCATGCTACATCAAAACACACCCCAACCCAACACCATTAGCATCACAATATATAGTGAAGCCACCAATTCCTGAAGGTAGAGTCAACATAGGGGCAGAAACTAGACAACACCTCAATTCTTGGAAACTTGTCTCACAATTATGTTCTCAACAGAACGAGACTCCCTTCCTGGTCAACTCTATCAGAGGCACGTCAACGAAGGAGAAATCCCTGATAAACCTCCTAGTGTAGCCTGCCAAACCCAAGAAACTCTTGATCTTTGTCACAGTCCTGAGTCGCTCCCAACTGCTCACTGCCTCCACTTTGGCAGGATCCACCCTGATGCCTTCTTCAAAAATCACATGGCCAAGGAACATAACTTCACTCAGCCAGAACTCACACTTGAAGAAATTGGAGTACAGATGATGACACCTTAAAGTATCCAAAACTACTCTCAGGTGCAAGGCATGAGTCTCCACATCAGGAGAGTAGACCAGTACATCATCAACAAAAACTACAATGAACTGGTCTAGAAAAGGGCTGAAAATCCTATTCATCAGGTCCATAAACGCAGTCGGTGCATTGGTCAAACCAAAGGACATGTCTGTGAACTTGTAATACCCGTAACGCATCTCGAAAGCAGTCTTCTGAATGTCTAAGTCTTGTATCCTCAACTAGTGATACCCTAACTTCATATCAATCTTCGAGAATACAGAAGCAGACTGTAACTGGTCGAACAAGTCATCAATGCAAGGTAGGAGTGTGACATTTGGGCCTGATTATCCATTTTTACTTATAAACCATGTAATTAATTGTAATACTGTATAAATGATTTATTAATGGATAATCTGTTGTTTCTTGGATGTGTGAGCTTGTGGTTAGCTTTCTGTGCACCTGCTTGTGATTTGGGACCAATACGGGGTCTGGTTTGGGAATGCAAAGTTGTCTTGGTTTGCGTGCTTGTCTTTTCTCCCTTTCTTTTTTCTTTTTTCTTTTTCTCCTCTCTTTTCTTTTCTCCCTCCCTCACGAGCCACCATCCCATCTTCTTATTCTTTCCCTTTCCCCACCCGTACCAACACCAGCCAGCGACCCATGCCTCACCGTCACTTCCGACGCAATGGACAATTGGCACGACGCGGGAAGAGAAGAGGATAAAGAGAGGTGGAGGCAAGCGAGAGGAGGGAAGGTAGCCGAGACAGGAAGAGAAAAGGAGGAACGGCGCCGGTAGAGGAGGCGGTGGTTTGTGAAGATCACTGGTGGAAGAGGCTTCACCAGGGCGAGAGGAGACCCACAAGGGAATGAGCAAGATTGCCGGAGTGCCACGCGAGGTACGCGGCCCTTTTCCTTCGCTCATTTACTTGCTTACAGTGGATCAAGTTAATGCATGAAAATAGAGATAAAATACATGAAACATTGTAGAAAAATAGTAGGAATGATGGAAATGTGATAAATGATGAGAATGTGTAAAGATCATGCTAGGTTGTATGAATTTCGTGGGTTTTTGGTAGGAAATGCCAGAAGTGTTTTAAGGTTTAACTTTGAGCATGTTCTCTTTGAGAATTTATAACTCGATGTATGGTTAATGGATTGATGAATGGTTTAAGGGGTTTTGAAGTAGACTCAAGGGTCTACACCCCATGAATTACTTGCATTTTATGATGTGTGTTTGGGAGGTCCGACAGAGACTCCCACTTCCAGCGATTTCGTCGACCAAAACAGGAGAATGCCCTAGTTACAGGAAGTTCGGTATGCCGAATTGAATTCAGTATGCTAAAATCCTGACAGATTAAGCCAGGATACTTGGTTTCGGTAGGCCCAAATCATTCGGTCTACCGAATCAGGGACTTTGGTATACCGAAAATATTCGATATACCGAATCAAAGATTTTCGGTATACCGAACCTGAAATTCGGTCTACCGATTTTGCCCTGGCCTTGATATATACAAATGTGATTATAAAATGAAAAGGAAAGGTGTTAAATGGACATTTAGCATGAGTTAATGTTGTTTTCCCCATGTAGATGACATGGAGGAATATAGAACCCAAATAAGTGGATTTGGGCTTGGTTTTGGGTTTTAGACCCTATAAATGAATAAAATGGTTGATTGTGTATGATTTTGGGCATGAGACCCAATTGTGATTTTAAAACACATGGTTTTTTTCAAGAATTGAGTTGAGACCCCAGTGGAGGGTCAAGTATTGCATGGAAACAGATTCCTGCAATGAAATGAAATGGAAATGAAAATGGTTTTGAAAAGAAAAGCTTAAAGAGTTTTGAAAATGAAACACTAATAATGTGTTAAGAAATCACGGGGGTTGGTGTCGACAACGTGATAGGAGTATGAGGCTCCAATGAAACCAGTTGCCATACACGATTGTGGTTGCCGAGTTTGAGACGGTGTAGGCTGAGCTTGGGTCGTTGTACCTAGTTGTTCGGGTCACCGAGCTCGTGACAGTGTAGGCTAAGCCTAGGTTATTGTACCTAGTTGTTCGGGTCACCGATGGTGTAGGCTAAGCCTGGGTCGTTGTACCTAGTTGTTGGAGTCATTGATGGGGCGTCAGACAAAGACGTATCCCCATGCATATATGAAAGAAATTAAGGCCAGTTGGCCAGGGCAGTGGCATCCCGCACGAGAAATTTCACCGCGGCAGTGCAGAGAGGTAGGGGAAAGGATGTCCTCGCCTACTACTTGTGTGTCTAGTTACCCCTGATCAAGGTAACATCAGTAAAGAAAAGTGGAAATGAATAAGAAAAGAATGTGCTTTTGAGAAATAAAAAGAAATATGGTTTATCTGGGATTGGACTTATGAATGGTCCTAAAATCCTAAGAATAAGACAAGAATTATATTTTAACCAGTTCCCAACCAGTATTTATGATTTTGGTTTTGAGGTCGAGAGGCATTATGTTTTAGGTTGGATCTAGTCAGAAATATGAGTTTTGACAATGATTTTTGGTTTTGGGTAGAAATCCCGATTATTGAAAAAAGACATGTTTTGGAAAATGAATTCCAAATGTTTTGAAAAGAAAAAAGATGGATTTTGAAAAGAAGTTGGGTTTGGGATTAAGTTCCCAAGTGATTTCAAACAAAGCGAAAAAGAAAATAATGTTTTAAAAAGGAAAAACGGATTTTCAAAAGAAAACCAAACTTTGAAAATTAAAAAGCCGAGTTATAATAGTTTTGCAGAGATTTTGTGGTTTGTGTGTTTGGGTGCGTACTGTGCTTGTTTGGTTTTCAAGTGCTGATCGAGTGCAGTCGAGTTTCGGTGCCAGAGTCGGAGCTTCTAACCGCACATTGTTTCTTAGAGGTGAGCCTTAGTTACAGTTAAATTAACTTTACTGTAATTAGTATAATTTTGCTTATGATTCTATGATTTAGGTAACGTGCCTGGGTTCGGGGCATTACAAGGAGATACTTGTTCTTCACCGTGATCTGGTTCAGCATCCGATAATCTATACACAGCCGAAGCAAACCATTCTTCTTACGGACGAACAAGACAGGCGCTCCCCACGGAGACACACTCAGCCTGATAAATCCCTTGTCCAGCAGCTCCTGCAACTAGGTCTTAAACTCTCGCAACTTCGCTAACGCCATGCGATAGGGAGGCTTCGATACAGCACTAGAACTGGGGATCAGATTGATTGAGAACTCTACTTCCCTATGAGGTGACATACTAGGCAAATCGTTAGGGAAAACGTCAGGATATTCATACACCACAGAGATGTTGTGAACACCCAACCCAAGAGAAGTTGAGGTAACTATACTAGTTAGATACCCCACACAACCCTTGGCCAAAGACTTATAAACCTTCATAGCCAAAATGACAAGTTTAGGCTCACCCCGACACCTACCTTGCACAAAGAAGGATTCATCATCAAAAGACCCAAAATAAACTCTCCTACAAGCACAGTCAATCAAAGCGGACTGTTGTGCCAACCAATCCATGCCTAGTATCACATCGTACTCCTGCATGTTCATCACGATCAGGTTGATGTCGAACTCTCTGCTATTCAGCATCAAGTCGACAGACCGTAAATGCTTCCACGCCAAACTGTGCTCCCTCAGCAGCGTTACCACGCTGAGATGAAAGGTCAGCCTAGCTGGTCACTCTACCAACTCTGCCATGAAAGACTTGAAGACAAAGGAGAAGGAACTCCCTGAGTCAAATAACACTTTGGCCATCTGGCCAACCACAATAAAAGAGCCTGATGGCCAAGCAAAACCATAACACCACATCCATACATCAAATAGTTGTCCAAGTTACAATGAATATTACAATAATTACAAAGGGTCACAATACCAACTAATCATCCTTACCCTCAACTGCATCTCTTGAGGTCCCAACGCCTAGAGCTGCAATGGTGAACAATCATCCCTTAGTCGACTGTTGAGATGTACTTCCTGCCTTCTTGGGCGGCTCTGAACAAGACTTCTGGACATGTCTTGCCTTCCCGCAATTATAGCACACCACCGAGTTAGTGGTCCGTCGAGGATGAAGATAAAATGCAACAATATTGCCCGCCTGACCACAGTTGAAGCACTGGTTCCCTCGAGGAGCACTAGATCCCATCTGACTGAAGTCAGCTCCGCTACCACCAGAAAAACTATGATAGCCCACAGAGGTACCACCAAACATTCCTTTCTGCATCTTCCCAGGACTACCTAAATCACCGGTACTAGGAGGACTATGTTAGGATCTTTAGGCTTCACTAGAGGGGGGTGAATAGTGATTTAATAAAAATATTTGCAATATTAAAGTTTATTTAACAAATTTTAAGTTTTTAAGTAAATGACATGTAAGTTGAGGAATTTTGGATACTAAATTAAAGCATACAAAGAAAGGGATAAGAGACAGTGATATGCACAAGTAAATTTATAGTGGTTCAGCCTCCCCGGCTTAGTCCACTCCTCGAGAACCCCTCAAGGATTTCACTAACCTGATCTTGTTTCGGGCCAAGATCGTGCCATACACTTTTGACGAATCCTCGCCAAGCTCTACAAAAACCACGGCTTCCTTCTCTCAATCCGGAGAAGAACTCACTCAATAAGGATGAAGATTACAACTCTTGTATAGTCTCCTACATACTTTCAGGCTACGTGGATGGATGGAAATGGAGCACTCTAGCCTTGGGAGTTTTTTTGATGAAATTGGAGTGGAATGCTTGGAAACTTGAGTAGCTTGAAGCTCTATATGGGGTAGGAAGTATTCATCCTACATAGGTGAAGAATGGAGGCCTATTTATAGGAAAACATGGGTATAAGAATGTGCTTAACGTCTCTCTAACGTTCAGCAACGGCTACTGATTCGGTATACTGAAATCAAAACGGTTGATCGAAATGTGCAATGATCGAGCATTTCGGTATACCGAAAATAGTTCGGTATGTCGAAAACCTCTAATTCGGTATGTCGGTGAATTTCAATATGTCGTTCTGGGTTTTTTTTCTGATTTTTCTAATCTGCATATATTTCGGTATACCGAGGAAATTCAGCATGTCGAAAATGCCCTTAGTCCTATAAGGAATGTTTTCCAATGAATGGTTGGTTTTGGGGCTAAGGCAATTTTCCTATGGCTCTATGTGGATATTTAGGAGATTATTACAAGTTCCTAGGTACACGAATAAATAGAAAATTACATCAAAATAATTACAAATATTATTTATTTTTTCTTCTCCTTTTCGTTCATCTTGAATTCTTCTTGGTGGCATGTAGGTCTCTGTCTTCTTCAAATGTCTTCCTTTTTATGCTTGAATCTTCTGAGTTCTTCAATGGTCTTCTTTGCATATATGAACTATGAAATATTATCATAAAGCACATTAGTCTTTTGTTACCATCAAAATCAAGATATGGCTAATAAAGCCAATAGACTAGAGATGAAAAATCGAGAAATAAAAGAAGACTTACCCTTCCCTTTCGAACGGTTCTCCAGAAACATCTAATGCTCCGTCTCGAAGTGGTAGGCCATCCCGACCATGTCTCCCATAGTCTGACATCGACGACCCATCACCTTCACCCACAACCTTGGGTTCAAGCCATCTAAGAACCTCTATGCTCGTTCCACCTCAGACTCATAGGCGAGAGCGAAACATTCCAGGCAAGCAAACTCAATCTCATACTCAAGCATCGACATAGTGCCATGCTCCAGACTCCGGAAATCTCGACGAAGCTGCTCCTTTACATGAGCGGGAAAATACTTGTCATAGAAGGCCACCTTGAAATCCTTCCACTGGATATGAGCAACTACTGAGTCTCGGAACTTCAGCCGCATAGACTTCCATCACTTATCTACCTCACCATCCAGTAGATAAGTTGCCAGTAGCACCTAATGCTTTTCTGGGCATTCCAAGCTCTCCAACATCTTCACCACCTTCTCTGACCAGTCCTCACTCTCCTCAGCACTGACTTTGCCTTTGAACGATAGTAGACGAAGCTTCGTGAAGCCACTCAGCCACAGATCATCCGCTGGCTCACTAGAGCTACTCTTACTGAAGCCATGGGAAATCCAGTGTGCCAAGCTCCACAGTTCGACGCGAACAACCTTCCATCTGCCTGTCTCTCATGGGGCTCGGAACTCTTGACTGGGGCCTTATCCTTACGACCACGGGAAGACATCTTCAAGAGGAAGGAGGCAAAACACCTGCACCACAAACAAAACAGAAAACCATGAAGAAAAAACCAGGTGCAGACTCTACCATGCATGCAAAACCTATGGAGTCTCAAGACTAGACACCCTAGGCTAGTGCATTCTAGTGAACCTGGTGCTCTAATACTAAATCTGTAACGTCCCCAATTTCCACAATAATTTCACACAAATTAAATTACAGGAAATTAAAAGCTAAACAATAATATCTACAACTAAGAATCTGTGTATACAGCTACAAGACTCCAAATTATGTACACTATGCCAGACTCACCTGCTTGCCTTATCAAACCCAATGCGAGCCAACCACTCGCCCCACCAACTGACCCATACACCAGGGCCCACACATGAGCCCACAAGTACAGTGCCACACGCATAATGCCAACCACAAACAGGAACCCACAAAAGGAAGCCAGCCCACGAGGTCCAAGCCTAAAATTACAAATTCACACAATAGGCCTCAGGAACAGTAATACCTGCCCAAAAATAAATTTATTAGAAATATAAATAATTACAAAATGAATTTACAGGTATTACAACTAGTTGAACACTTATCATCTATTTCTATTAGAATCCATAATGATGCTAATGTATATCCATTTTTGAGGTAATACTTATTTTTAACATTAGTTATAATGTATTAAATTATTGTAGAAACTTATGTTTTTTTATATGTGACATTATCATGATTGAATAAATGCTATTATCAACACAAATGTCAATGTTATGATTTTGGGGGAAGAAAATTAATTTTTTGGGAGAAAACTCATGTAATTTTGTGACAACATGAAACTTTAGCACTTGGTTCATTTTTCTTCTTAGTGGATGAGACCGCTTAATAGTTGATGCTCATGTCTTACAAGTTGCAATAACTCAACTAAATGATTTTCAAGTTCTTTCTGCTGAAAATTGCATGTTATTTATGTTGTTGTTATACAAATTAATTTTAATAGCAAATGAAACCCTTTTTTCAAGCAATATTTATTCAATAGATGTTGACAATTCATATCGAAAAAATTATATATATATATATATACATCATTTCGATGTGTTAGGTGTTACTTGTGCAAGTATAATGTTGGTCGAGTACCAATTTACGTAATAAACAACTTACTTTATTTATATTCTTAATTGAGAAATGTGAATGACTACACTATTGAAATGGTAGAAATATTGTTTCGTTATACATGCCACTCCTTTTCAAAGCACATGTTCCTTCTTTCTTGTCGAATCCTTAAGCTCAAACAAAGCTCAAAGTTGTTTTAACATGTTTTTTGCTTCACAATTTTATTTGTAGTGGATCTTGAAGAATTACTTGAATACCTTCAAGATGAATTTGAGGAAACTTGGGAGGAGAATCTTCAAAAAAAATTTAAAGATCTATATGAGGTAGATGATGTATATAGGGTTACATGATTAACTTTAGAAAAAAAGAGCAAAAGAAAGACCAAATACATAGCAACATAACGAATTTTATCATTTTATATGGCATTTCTAATAATCATGATTCATTTATAAGAATTTGTATTTTGGTTTGACTAATATGTATGACTAAAATTTATATAGGAGAATAAGTGCTTTCTTTTCATATGACAGTAGTGTGTTTTATTGATTTACAAGTTCAATAGGCATAGATATTCCTATTTCACTTTCCTTTTGTCATCTAGATAGGCACAAATTGTATAAACTTGTCAAAGGGAACTTAACTTCCCTCTTTGTTGAAAACTTTTCTTACCTTTGATTTCAAAATCTCATTTCCTTACGAATTTTATGCACAAACAAGCCTAAGAACATCCACTAAAACATTGAAACTACTAAACCTCTGGATTATAAGCAATGACAAATAATCTCGAGGAAAGACTATCATTGTGGATCGACTTACCAAGTATACTCACTTCATCATTGTTGAGTATTCTTGTTGTTCTTAGCATGGTATTACTTGATAATGATAGAGATGACATAGGAGTTGAAGAGTCTTCAAAAGAGTAGGTTATGCATGAGTTCAACATATCACTTCCAATAGGGCAAATCGAGGTTGTTAACGACTGTGTGAAGATCTACCTATGGTGTTTTGGTTTTCTAAACATGAAGATTGGAGTTATTGATTGCTATGGGCAAAGATTTGGTGTGACACCTCTATACATACCTTCCACTTGGGTGACCACATTTGAAGCCTTATCTAGAGTTTCACCACTTGAGTTGTTATGGAATTTGTTATGGTATGTCCTCAAATCATCATTGAAATTGAATTTAAGGACAAGGTCACTCTCAATAGGAGGGATTTAACATGGGACCAATGAATTTGCCTACCTTTAGGTCAAGGGTTGTGAGTAAGGGGGACCAATGACTTTAACTTATCCATATCCTTATTCATTTTTTGAGGATATAGATATGTAATTTTCTTATACATACAATATATGTATTCATATTGGTATTTATATCCAATCTTCTAAAATAGATATGGTAGCATCCATATTCATACAATATTTGGTTCATTTGTACCCTTAATTGTGAGGATTTCAGTCTAGATCTTAGATCTGGAAGTCTCATTAGTCTTTTATCTTCTTCATCAAGCTACAATTGAAGAGTTTATTGAGATGTAATGTTGGTGTTGACTATCATTGTTGACGAGCTTGTTAGACTAAACGAACTCACTTCTCAAAGTGTGATTTGGTCTTGAAGAATAAAATTCCACTGAACCTTCTTCTTTTCCTATTTGATAGTTTTTTTTCCAATGGGGTAGAGATTGTCCCTTGCAATCACCATTCATGATAGCCAAATTCAAAATTATCTAAATTCATTTTTCTCGAAATAAGTCTATTTTCCTATGTCCAGGTTTCGAGCCTTCAACCAGGTAATTGCAAAATCAATTTTGATGTTGGAACAATCTTTGTAAGTGTTGGGAAGTTGTACTTAGGGTACTAGTATTTAGAGGCCTGTACCCACTTGTCCAATATTTTTTTGTTGTCAAGATTATTCTTTTTTAGCCTTTCACAAACATTTTTGGTCATGATTTGTAAATATTGCAATCAATGTTTTAAAAATCAAGCCAATGGGTTCAGTCACTTGGATATCAATTATGGTGTCGCATGCCACCTAAGAGGTGGTTCAGTTGGTTGGACAAGAGGATGGCGAGATTCTCACCGATAAAAAAAAGAAGTTAGGAATCACTATATTAGATAATAATGATGATCTTCGGAGGTTTCATCCTCGCCACCCGCCCAATTTAGGGGTGGTCCAGGTATTCCTGCATTATCAAAATTTTCTGTATAGTTCCTCGTGATCGGACCGCTGATGAGATCTACGTAACATCATCATCCAAACGAATCCAAACTGAGATAACCATGTAATAATCAAACTTTATTTTTCAGGCCTACTCGCTAAAGATCGACTACAAGGTCAGCCCCTAATTGGCCTTAAGCAATCAACATTTTTTTTTAAATTTTCCGGTATCAGTTTGAATCAATTTGAGCCAACCATCATGCAAAAACTAAACCAGTAAATGCTAGCCATACCCATACGTGTGAAACAATAGGAGGTTGGAACATTCACTCCACGCTCTCAAACACCCCATGTGTTACGTGCACAATCTTTTTTTAATAAATGAAATTATAAGGTACACATGGCCGGTGTTAACTAATAAAGTTGCAGTATTTTAACTTTCATTTTTATTTATTTATATAAAAGAGTCTAAATTTGTATAAAATTTCTTTTAAGTCTTTATATTTTTAAAAAAATTACATATTAATCCCTAACTTTTCTAAAAAATAATAATAAAATCATCCAAAAAATTATTTACACTTAGGTCCAAAATGAACCCAAAATGCTTGTAAATAACATCCATCTCCTCTCATTATCAACACACCACAACTCTCACTTCTTTCTCAACACTTTCTTTTCTCTCTACTCCCAATTCCCATACTCACACTCCCAACTCTCAATTCTCTCAAGTCTCAACCATTTCTTCTATCTCAACTCTCATTTTCTAATACTCTCAATAGCATCATCATCAATGGCAAGGTAAGGGAGGATTGTTGATAACCTAAATAATTTTGATATTCAAGAAGAATTTCTTAATGTCATCGATACCAATCCACTATCATCACTGACCTCAATGATGGAATCAACTAATCGTCATGATAGATCTTCAAGAAAAGCAAAAGTATAGAATTATTATTACATTGATGTGAAAAAGAACTAGAAAAGAATGATTGAGGAGTAAACATTTTACAAGCAATGCAAGACAAACTTCTCATGTAAGTTTTCTAGTGGCAATGATCATTTACTTAATTGTAAAGCTACAAGTCAAGAGAGATTAATTAAAAAATCTTCTGCTGTCAAACTCAAATCTAAATTAATCCAAATGATGGAATAACTAATTGGTCTTATAACAATAAGAAAGCTAGGGAAATGTATGTTAGATTTATTACTGTAAATAATGACCTATTAATTTTGATGATAATCCATACTAATAAGAATATATTTCCCAAGCTTATTGCCCATAATATAAAAATATTTCTAGAAATACAACTACACGAGATATTATAGATTAATTTAATATTTTATGACCAAATCTAATTAAACATATGAATAATATTAGTACTTATGTAGCTTGCACTTCTGATATTTAGCAGGGTAGGACTAAAACCAGGTACTTAGCTGTTATTGCCCATTTTATAGATGAAAATTGGTTTTTATAGAAAAGATTCATTAGTTTTAGAAAAATATTTTATCATCATATTGTTGAAAATATTTTTTTTTTAATAATAGATATTTTTGAGGTATATGGTATTAAAAATAAAGTCGGTAGCATTACTTTTGACAATGTATATAGCAATATTACCACCATTCCTATGTTTATGCAAAAAATAAATCTATCAAAGATGTGTAAGTCATATCATTAATTTTATTGTTCATGATAGTTTTATGTAAGAAATAAAAGATTATGTTGACAAAATAAGATGTGTTTTGTCTTACATTACTAATTTTGGAAAAAGATAAGAAAAGATCGATTATATGTGTAATTCTTATGGTTTGTTTCATAAAAAATTTACTCTTAACGAACCTCATAGATGGAATTTTATATATTTAATGTTAAATAATTTTATTTCTTATAAATTGGCTGTAATTCATTATTACAACTATAATATTGTAAATCCAAGTAAATTATTAAATGATTCATATTTTGAAATTATTAATTGTTTTGTGAATTTTTGAAATCGTTTTATGATGCAACTGTAAAATTATTTTGAATATATTAGTCAACTTTTATCCATGCTTTGCACAATATATTTTAAATTTCTATGGTTTTTAAGAAATATGGTAGTATTGAATATTTCGCTCCTATAATAAATAGATTTAAGAGCAAATACTTGAAATATTAATTAGGTGTTTCTTTTTTATATGTTTAAGTGGTTGTTTAAATCTTAAATCTAAAATAAAATTAGTTAATAAAATAATAAATAGAATTTAAAAAAAATTAAGTATAGAAATTAATTTAACTCTAATAATTATAGAAGATAATTTAAACGGAATGTATGATCCGATACAGACACAACTAAGCTCGTGCCTTGAACTGTGCTTGTGCAAGACCAAAAACAAGCACGGCAAGGCCCACTTGACATCTTTACTCATCATCTATATTTTGAATTAAAAATAAAGATTGAAAATATATCGTACCTATCAAAATGTATGATTAGGGGTGGCAACGGGTCGGGTCTACCTATACCTAAATCCAGATCTATCTTATTTCATGGGTCTGGGTTTGGGTCTGGGTCTGGGTCTTAAATTTAGGACCAAGATCCAGACCCAAACTTATAAAGATAACGGGTCTGGGTCTGAGTGCTGGGTCTAATGGGTCTTCCAACTTATTTTCATTTTTTTGAAGAAAATAAATTTTTAATTAAACTTAAAACATTGTAAATAAATGTGCTAAACAATTCTCTATCAATACACATATATCATGAATAAAATACAACTATGAATAAAATACAACTATAAATAAATATATAACATGAACAATATCATGAACCATTGATAGTTGAACAACACATAAATAAATATATTTAACTTCAATAAATTAACTTTGTCAATGTCCATATAACAATTCTCCATCAATGTGCATACA